>OX457087.1:44696-342778 GCA_949752835.1 Empis stercorea
TAACCACTGCCATAAATTAATACTTAAGTTTAAAATAAAAATGATACCATTTACAAATTAATAGTGTCTAAATCTGACAAGGCGCTCTTGGACTTATATCTCCATCATTTGAACTATTTCCAGGTACAGCAGAATTTGTTTTATTTTCACCATTAGACGTATGTAATTTTTTACTGCCTAATCCAAGGGGAAACGCAAATTCTTGTGGTAATTTTCGCATAATTTTACCTGAGGTAATAAGCCGGCCAAAACCTTCCTATAAGACAAGATATAAATATTATTTAACTTAGATTAAGAATTATTTAAGGTACTTGATGTGCAAAAGCATATCCGGATCGTAAAGACCTTCGAGCACGCCTTGCTGATGGTGTTCTAAGTACATCATTGCTCTGTCTTGACCGGAGTTGAGCAGCTCTTTGCTTCAAACGGATCTAATCAAATAAAAAAATAATGGAATATAAAGTTGTGTGAATAAAATAACAAGAAATATTTGAAAATTACTTTATCGGATAAACTAGGATGAACATCAACCAAATAAAATCTAGATGCCAATACAGGAACCATTAATACAATAACCGTAATTACAGTTGTAAACCAAAATGTAGCTTCCTTCATTGCTTGAGTTAGTGAACCAACATATGGTCCACCGACAACATAATTATAAAAATAGTCTAAAACGAAATAACATAGTAAACTGCCCCAAATCATAATATGATTAAAAACGGTCCAATATGATGTATCCAGTGCAATCTGAAAATAATATTGAAAGTAAGTAATAATATTTATCATAAAGATAAAAGTTTATAAACTTGGGCAGTGTTATCTAGAATCAGTATTGTAGCCACTACTGATCCCAGTGTCATGTGATCACTTAAAATGTATCCATTAGGCGATGTCCCATCCTTATATGTACCTGAAAATAAAATATTAATTTGAATTGTTTTGTTTTCAATTTAATGAATACATAAATAATATATTATCGATTAACTACAACAGACAATGAATGAAGTATGAACTAATTGAAATGAATTTATTCCAATATAAATTTTAGCCCAAATAAATTCTTTTATTCTAAGTTACACATAATTTAAAAATTGAAATAAGATTTTTATTCATCCGAGTAGAATAAGCAATCCCTTCTATATCTAATCTTTTAGATTCTATTATTTAAACATCTTGAAATTACCTATTTTTAGGTACAGTTAAAAACTAATAAATCAATAAAAATTTATTTCTAAATAACTCAAATTTATATTAAGAATAATATATATGTACATTTCTTACCATAAGGAATTAAAAATAGCACCATTGAACTAAATACACCATGCAAAACACTTCGTATAAATTCAGTTGTATTGAATAAAGAATTTTTTAATCCTGGTGTATACAATTTTGGATATTGTATACTATGTTTATCTGAAACGTCTTGTTCAAATACTCCAAGCGCTAATACAGGTAATGATGTATAAAATAAATTATATACAGATATAAACATAGGATCGAAAACAGTCTGAAAATATTGAAAATATATTTATTTTTATATAAAACTGAAAACATTTATAACCATATAATCAAAGCCGTATATATAGTATTATAATATAGGGCTTTGATATAACACAATAGAAACAAAAAGTATGTACAATATACATACACCCTTATTACGATACTCGCTTCACCAGTTGATTCGCGTCGACTCTCATATATTAGTATTACCGTTCTCGCTTTTTCTCTCGCTGGCGAAATAACTATCGACTGGGTGACTCTAAATGGTATTAGCATACTCGCTGTCGATTCGATTTCAGTCGATAATACATTCGCCTAGAATTTTTCAAGCGAGACGTTATTTGTAATAGAAGTATTTTCGTTTAAGTTAAAATATTGGAAATTGGCCGTTAGCCCAAAAATATGATTTATGTCCTTACTATATTTTAGGTAGCACTTTTGCCATGGCCATTTATAAAAAAAATCGAGTCAAGTGATAGTACTATGTAATTTTATATACAAAGGTAAAATGCAATTTTCTAAGACAAAAAATCGGATAAATCGGATAAAATACCAAACCTTCAAAATAACTTACACAATTATGGAAAAAATGACTATGCTGACAGCTGCCATATAGAAAAAATTAAAATTAAATCGTCCTGCCATATTTCTCAATTGAGTCGCCTAAAAACGAAGAGAGTACTATAATTCCAAAAATAATCTCAATCGAATCGACTATCACATCGACCAGCGACTGGCGTATCGCCTGGCGAAACGAGTGTGGTAATAAGGGTGATAGTTGTATTTTTTAACAATTTTATTTTTCTTATGCATTTTTTTTGCAGCGGTTTAAAATACTGCGTACCATAATTAAATATTCCGAATAATTATGTTCCAAATTGCATTGTAAAATGATATCTTGTAACATACTTTTCTATAAAACTTATTTTAATACAAATATGTGAATTTATTTTTTTATATGCTTTGTGTTGCAATTACTTTTATGTATTTTCAATTTTACCTGAGCACTGAAACCGCAGAAAAACGCATACCAAAAATGACATAATGTAAAGGCAAAATTCTTATAAAAAAAATATCGTAAAAATTTGCACATTCTATAATAAGACCATCGACCATGTACTAGTAAAAGTCTTTCTAGATATTTAAATTGGGCTATTGAATAATCACTTGCAAGGACTGCTTGCATCCCTTCTTGACCAGAAATTCCAACACCAATATGTGCAGCTGAAATTAATTAGTGTTTTACTTTTAGATTTATTACGACCCAAAATTAAAAAGAATGTCAACCTTTGATCATCGACACATCATTAGCACCATCTCCAATAGCAAGTGTAACTGCATGTTTGGCACGCTTTATAAGTTCTACGACCAATGCTTTTTGTAATGGTGTTACTCTGCAACAAATAACGGCCTTACATTGCGAAGCAATATCTAGAAATCTTTACAAAAACAGTTTATAATATTTTAGTATATGTTTATAATATTTTACAGTATATATATAAAATATGTTTACCTATTTTCCAATGTTGGTGTTAAACAATGAACTAGAGAATGACCATTAACAACAATTGCAAATCCTGTAGGATCTTCAATTTCGTTTACAGAAGCTCCATCCTTTGAACCTTTTTCCACATTGTCGAATATTTCATTACATTCAGCACTGTTTACATTAACAAGTAATAATAACGTATTAATTTTATATGAAAAAAAAATAATAAATAATAAAAAAATAATTAAGAAGAGTTATAAATGAAAGCAGAAATGAGTTAAAATCATAATGAATACTACGGTGGAAATTTAAAAGAAATTATTGAATTAACTTTTGTAACCAATTCAAATATTTCATTTATTTTAAAAATAATGCTTTTTTTTTAAATTATATCCAAAAAAATTTATATGATAATTGAACCCAATTAATTCTACAAACATAACAATGCAAAATAATTTAATTTTTTATACACAAAAAATATTTCTATTGACGATGTTTATTTGAAATTAAAATATAAAAATATGAGATCTAAATAGCATGCTTATCATTTACAAGAAGCAATGAAAAGTTTTAAAAATAATTATTTTGCAGGCAACTAAAAATAATACAAATAAAACCATAATATATGTTATCGTATATGAATACTTATATATAATAATTTATATAAAAAAATATTTTATATAAAGTACTTATAGTTTCGGGCGAAACAAGCAGCAATCGAGGGACTCCCTTAAATAAATATTATTTACATATATTAAATGTCCTTAAAAAGAAAGTATGATGTATGTAATTAATGATAATTTTAAGAAAATTAACTTGTGTTAACACTTTTAAGCTGACATTGACTATGTTTTTTTTAAGTATTTACAAAGTATATTTCTGTTTGCAAATGTTTTCCCATTAACTTTTCTGTGTATTCTTTAACATTTTAACACTTTAACAGTTTTAACATTTTATAACGTATTAAATTAAAATTTAGAATTTATTTATTAATAACAATAAATAATATTTTTAAATGAAAGATAATTGTCGTTTTAATTAATTTTTTTTTTCAAAAATGTAAGAAATACAGAGTTTCCAAAAAATTTATCTCGGAAACTTTGTAGCATTTTTTGATCTAACAAACTGCAAATGTTTCTTATTTCACAAGGCAGATAAATCTGATTTCCAATTTAAAAAAAAAATCTAATCGATCTACAGATTTAAATTAGAAACGCAACTTTAATGGGCGTATTAAAAATGTTAAAAAATGTTTTGAAATTGAATAAAAAAGAAAACATAGAATAATTGGAATATCAGTAAACGCGGTGTTAATGTAGTTTAAAGTTTTGTTTAGGTCTAATTTTTTTAATATAATTTGAATTGTCTTTAATATAAAATTAGTAATTTTATTACGAAAAAGTTGTATAAAAGTCTGGTAGAAAAATTAAGAATTACGTAGACATAAGAATAAAAAATCCAGAAAATAAATAAATATTTAAAAGAAATTAGAAAGGTACTGGCTTACGTGTAATATAACTTTATTTAGTTACAAAATGAAAATAAGGCATTCATTTCTCTTTTTAGTAATGTATATTTAAAGTAATCCTAGTATAAAAAAATAACTAATTTACTAGTAAAATATACAAAAAATGACGAAAAATGAGTGCTTTGCAATAAAACTTTACTTTAGATTGTACCTATAAAACTAAATTTGACTAAATCTTTTTTTTTTTAAAGAATTAATTTTAGTTGGAATTACTGGTATTAATATAATGTATGAAAAGATTTTTAAGCGAAATTGATTACGACCCCTCTACCTGTCTGGTTCGCCCTTATTATGCTTAATTGAGTCCCACCTAAAAGTTACTACTGATATTGCAGGTGGCACTTGATTTCTTGATTTTAGATTCATCACAGGTGTTGCTTGGTCTAAATTTGTTCCATTAATATCAATATTTACAGTTGAATCAATTGCTTAAAATAAAATTAATTGTAGTAAAATATAAAAAAATACAATTTTTAAATAAACTTACGATTTGGATGAAAAGTATTTACGATTTTTATAGATTCTTTAAATTTTTTTAATTGTTTTTCTACTTCATCCAGAGTACTACCATCTACTACAAAAACATCTGCTAAATCGTCTGTTAACAGTTGACATGAATAACCTATATTTATTGCCGTTTCTGAGTTTAAATTACAGGATTAAATATTTGTATCTTGGATATACACATATATTTATTTACCTTGCTTATCGCCAGTTAGCACCCAAATTTTAATACCAGCTGTTTGCAAATTAGCTATTGCTTGTGGTACACCATCTTGAAGTTTATCTTCAATAGCAGTTACACCAACTAATTGCATATCGCATTCAATTTCTTCATAAATAGCACCTAATTTATCTTCACGACCATCTAAAGATAGAGCTGCTTCTTGTTGTTTACTTCTCCAATTATTAAAAAAATCTTCATCTAAATAACGTTCAGCTAAAACCAGAGTTCGTAATCCTTCACCAGCAAATTTCTAAGAAAATATAAAATGTGAATAAATATGTCCTATAATAACTGTTCTTCTACTTACATTTAAATGTTCTTGTGTGCGAGCTTTTATGTCATATTGACTAGAACTTAATCTATCGTAAATCACATTATCAGCTCCTTTACAAAATAGAATGATTTTATCACTACGTCGAAGTATGACCGACATTCTTTTTCGTACATTGTTAAAATCTAATATATTTAATAATTCATATTCCTGGAATTGAAAAAAACCTAATAATATTTCATTATTTATTTAAAAACAACAACAACTATACTTCTGTTCGACCCATAACTTCAATTGTAATACTGTTAGGTGTACGTGATTTAAATACAAATCCAAAATTTCGTGCTGCCGAAACTAAAGCAGATTCATCCGGACTTTGAGCTTGATATTCAAGTCTTAAATATATATATATATAAATTTTCGATTTAAATGAAATTAAATATATATTTACCTTCCATCTACATATTCTGGCATTACCGTATGACATAAAGCAAGTAATCGGAAAAAATTGTGTGCATGTTCTTGATCTGCTTTAATTGCATCTAACAAACTTCGATCATACCATTTAAAATCAGGTTCATATTCCGGATTAAAAGAAAAATCAATTGGTTCTATTGCCTATAAAAATTTGTAATTTAAATTATATGTTATATATTTAATTGACAAAAAAATATCTATTGGTGAATAATATTTACAAGCATTTAAATTATATTTTCAAATAAAAAGCATATTAAAAATAAAGGTGTAATAATATGTTGCAATATGCTGTACACCAAGTTTAATTTTTAATTAATTTAATAATTCTGCTTCAGGAAATTTAAAACCACAAGACTAATTTACTCTTGAAATAACCTTCAAATTTATGTATGGCGCTGAATATATTATAAATTTATTGTAAATAAATTTTTTTATAATTTTCTTTAATTAAAAATATAATTTAATTAAATTTGTGTTTATATTCATCGCTCTTCCGCATTTCATTTTTCATTAATCGAATTGTGAAAGTGAGGAAAATTAGAGTTCTAGAATTCAATCGAAGTAAAAAAAATTAAATAAATGTTAAATGTTAAAAATGTTAAAATTAATAACCAAAAGAGAATTTTAAATAATTTAAATGATCGATATTTAACATAAAATGAAAATATAGATAATCAAAATGTATTTTAGTTATACATATCTAAAAAAATTATTGTAAATTTTAAATTTTATTAAGGAGCAATCCAATTTTGTTTGTTCGTACTTTGTTTTCTCTTTTTTTTTTTCAAGTGAAAAGCATATTAAGTAAATTAGTCTTCATTTTTATTATTCTTGTTAACAAAATTTTTTTATCAACAAAAATAACTTTTAGCACTTCGTATATGAATTCGAAAAATATAAAAGGGACGAAACTTAGAACCACAGTTTACATTTCGAGTGATTTCAAAATTCATATTCATTCGATGTCCTCAAAAGAATATTTTAATATTTTTATACGAGCATTTAAAAATAATTCTTTATTTTTTATTTAAATGGTCCTATAAACTTACTATACTATAAACTAGCTTTTATAAATATTTTAATATTTTTGTCGATTTTAAATTCAATACAATAACTAAAATAATTTTTAATAAAATAGTAATGGAACAGATAATAAATTTGTTTGTTTGTTCGTGTGCAAAAACATAGTTTAATTAAAATCAAGAAAAAAAAAATTTGCAAAATAAAAAAAAATACAACGAAAAAGTAAGCATGCATACGTGCACTTTTTGGTGAATCCCATTAGTAAAAGTGTAAGTGTTGGTGGCGAAGTTACCACGGCAAGTATTTTTATTTGAATTGGTATTTTTATGCAGCGGATTTACATTTGATGCTAAATATTTTCGTTTTGAAATATAATCATCATATTTGACACATTTTTCAATACTATCCGAATGTGATGTTACCACTACGGTTGCTGTTGGTACTTTACTATGTGATGCATCATCAATTTTTTTAAATAATATTTTAGTAGATGTATTTCTTTTTGTGTGTATGTTGTTGTTGCTAACATTATTCTGCTTAAAATGAGTTATTAAAAAAAACACATAACGTGATAAAATATTTTGATTTGTTTATTGAAAAAATATGTGCATGATCATGAAGTATAGAATTCAAAATACATAAGTATGATTGATTGAATGAAACAAAAATAGTCAAATATGTGAGATTTAATTTTTAAAAAATCTATGGATTTATGTTAAAAATAAATGTTTAACCGAATTAAAGCGTTTAGCGTGCCTCTGTAACGTTACTCTAATCTGGGTTCCAGGCCATAGGAACATAGAGGGTAACGACGGCCTGACGAATTAGCTAGAAGACTAGAAGATGTAGCGCTTGCTTTACATATATACACTCCCTTGAATACCATAAAGCGGGAGTGCTATCTCCACTACCTATATTTAGCAAACCTAAAGTAGAAAGGCTTAACCGCATGCAATACGGCCAAGAAAACATGGCCGGTGTACACGCAAAATAAAACTGACAACCTCTTAAAACTATCACGTAAAGATATAGCTAAAGTAGTAGCTGTCTATACGGGTCACTGACCAATTGGCGAACACGAGTCCAGACTAAACATCCCCACTCGTATTTTGGTTAGTAACCAAAATATCTTTGAAATATTTGAAATATATAAATTGGATTCAGACACATTCAAAAGAAGTCTAAAATTTATATACTCATTTATTTTCGGAAATTTTCATATTAAAGAAAGTAAGTATATAATCAAAAATCTTAGAATTTGCGTTCAATGTGTAAGTGAACTTAATTTATAAATTATTATGCATACATCCAATAAATGGCATATAATAATTAATATAAAAAGTGCATACTTAATTCATTAAAAAAATTAAATCAGATAAAAATAAATAAAATATTAATCTCAAAGAGTGTTTCAGAAAATATAATTTACTAAGCGTGTTAATTATTGTAGTTAGAAAGATTCATATTATGAAAATTATTTATATTTTTAAAAATTCATTATTTAAAAAAGTTGCCATTTTTAAAATTAAAGTAACAAAAAAACATCATTAATTTGTAAAAGAAAATCATATCAAGAATTTTCTTCCGCAAAACATACTTATATATGAAGGATTTCATGTTATTTGTTAATAGCAATTATTTAAATAAATAAAATGTGATGTGCTTTGAGTTGTAATATCATTTTTAAATAAATTAAATTATATTCTATTAATTTCTAAAAAAAATTTAATTATTAAATGTTAAAAAATGAAATATACATATATATAATATGTATATTATGTATATATCAACTTACGTCGTTAATTTCTACTACTTCTCCGGTACGTAAATCAATAACATCGCCAAAGGAACGACCATTTATGCTACACTTATTAAATGTCATAATATTTTGCGTTAAAGTTCCAGTTTTATCGGAAAATATATATTGTATTTGTCCTAATTCTTCATTTAATGTTGTTGTTCTAGCCTTAGCGTGTGTTCTAGTTTTTTCGTAGTACATTTTATCATCCCAATTTATTAAAAATGATTGGGCAAAACGTATAACCTAAAATATAATTTATTTTATGACTTTATTATATTGAATATTGATAAAATTTAAATTATTTATAAAATGAATAATTAAAAATTTATAAATTTATTTATGTTGTAAATTATACATTTTATTTTTACCTCTACTGAAACGTAGAGAGATATTGGCACAACTGTATTTAAAACTATTGCATAAGAAAAAAATACCAGCAAACCAATTACGGTAGCTCCTTGAGTAGTGCCATTGGGAATAATATCCTCCCACGGTAAATATACCTAAAAAACATTAAATAATAATAATAATATAAATGACTTATTTTGTTAATGTAATTTAATAGTATTTTAATTAGTAATAAAATATACTGTTTACTATGTTACTTACTTGAAAATGTTGTCCAACAAGACCTTCCCAAATAGCACAAGCCACAGTACAAAATGCGCATATTGATAAAAGAAAAAATACAATCTAAAAATATAGAAGTATATTTTATAATTATTATCATGTGTTTTAAATTTTAATATTATTAAAATAATATTCTTACACCAATAATTATAAAATTTAATAGTCTATCAATACTAGTGCTTTTAAATTGTGTTTTTCCCGAATTTTGCATTAATTTTGTATCCTTTCCGGCAAATACAACGAGACCATAGCACCATTGGGTATTTCTTAAAACACATCCCCGTAGTAGAATTCTATCGTTATCTAAAGAAAATCTTTGATTGTTCCAAATAAGAGTTCCTAAATATAAATGCTCTCTTAATTATTTCCATCTTTAATATATCTAAAGAATATTTATTAGCTACCGTCAAATTTATTAAGTAAATTGTTGGGACGTTCACAAATGATTTCACCATTAAAGTGACATAATAGATCATTTTGTTGTCCCATTTCTGCTGTTTCAGATAAACATTGTTTAGATTTTAAATTTGTTTCACCATCTAATTCAGCTGTTTCTATAAAACATAAACCATTTGGTTCACTACTGGAAAGTAAGAGAATATCAGCTGCAACAAATTGATTATTTTCCATACGAATAACATCTCCAACCTTTAAAATAAATAAATAATTTTATAATAATTAATATAATGATTTAAAACAGATTTTCCTTGAAAATAATTTTACAAAAAAAAAAAATTAAAATAATTAAAAATT
Source organism: Empis stercorea (assembly GCA_949752835.1). Lineage (NCBI taxonomy): Eukaryota > Metazoa > Arthropoda > Insecta > Diptera > Empididae > Empis > Empis stercorea. The sequence goes on from OX457087.1 coordinate 54,899, forward strand.
ATATATTGGAAAAATAAATTATTTATGTAAAGGGAAAATTTATAAGACCCATTAAATTAATATTACAGGGAAAATTGCTGACCTGTACACCTGACCACTTTTCATCGACCAGTTTTCCATTACGGAAGGTTTTAGATCGTCTATTATTCACCTGAGAATCGGACAAATGGCGTTGCTGTATAAGAAATAAAAAAAATCAATTTAAAGTTCTTATTTAAAATATTTAATTAAAACTATTATACTCCATTTTTTAAATAATATGTGTGTTATATGTTTATAATATAAATTTTTATTTATATTGAAAAACCTTGAAATTTATTGAAAATAAAAAAAAATTAACTCGAATTAGATAAACCAAGGCCAAGAATTGGTTTTTATGATTTAAAAAATATTATATTACAACAATTACGTTATATATTTTTAATGGATATCATCTTTATAAAATATTGACATATATATATCTAACTAAAATTTTAAGATAACTTTAGGAATAATATATAATATATTTGCCCTTTTTACACTTGAAATACAAAATGATCTTGTATTTGTGTTACAATTAAAATTGGTCTCTAACCAAAATATAGACAAAACTGGTAAGTTTAAAACGAAATTATAAGACGATATATAGAGAAACGATTGTTGCTAAATTAATATTGAATGAAAATGAAATTAATTAAAAAAATGGAAAATCCTTAAACGGTATTAGAAAATTTTTAATAAGTACGCAGTTAATGGACGAATTTGATTTGGGAGTGCAAATAATCAAAATTGACCTGAAAATAGTATAATTTATATATTAATTTATTATACCTATACTACATATATTATAAAATTTATATAAAATTTACTATTTCCTAAAGTATTTTAAATTCCAGTCAACTTTATCAATTTATCAAGAATAGACTTTCAATATTTGAATTTATTAGAATAAAAGATGGATGATGTATTTTAAAAACAATATACTTACGATATCGTCATAAGCATCTTTCACAGCAGTTAAAGCTAATACACCAATTAGTGGTATCGCTGTTGTAATTGGCGTTAATGATGATATGGCCGGAATTAATTGCAATACCAATAGGCACAAAAAATAAAAATTGGCAAGTCGTTGAAATTGTTCCAATAGATTTAAAGGCAAAAATGTTAATAGTGAATACTTGGACGTTTTGATATAATTGTTCTGTAAAGAGAAAATTGTTTAAAATTTACAATTTAAAATTTAGTTAAAGCATTTCATTGGAAACAAAGGTTATACAAAATTATTTGTTTAAAATTTTTTTTAAATACAATAAAATATAGAAATAAATCTAGACAGAAAAAATTATAAATATACATATTAATATATATAGAACACAAACTATTTATCATTAATAAGTCATTAATTATTAAAATATTTAATTAAAAATATTTTAAGAAAAAAGCCTTGTGCAATAACTTTTCCTAATCTAGATTATTATGAATTAAGAAGAAATTAAATTAGTGTACATTAAAACATTTTCTTTTCGTTTAATTTTTTGTTTTGATTTTAAATTTTTGTTTATCTTTCTTTTTTTTAATTTCAATATTTTATATTTTTATTATTTGTGTTTACAAGCATTTATTATATATTTTTCTTTACAAACATTATCCTTTAACTAAAGCTATACGGTTTTACTTTCGATAGAAAAATATTTTTGTTGATTTTTTGACTCTACAAATTTTTCTTTTTTTTTCTCAACTTTGCCCATGTCATTGAACAAAGCTGACATAATACTATATGACTCTTCCAATTAGATTCAAAATAGTCTATTTTCTATAAAAAACTTGATTAAGATTTTAAATTGAAAATAAAACTAAGACTTTCTAAGAATGTATAATTCAACTTACAGCATATTTGAATTGTGTGTTGAATTCCTTGTCATTAGCTCGTATTCTTCGTTCATTTTCTGTAAAAAGAAATATATTTTAAAAAATAATTTAATATCATAAAATAATTTCTAATTATATAATACAATTTTGCCGCTAATTATATTTAACAGTTAATACTTAATTAATGTTACCCGAAAAATAGTAAGAACTGCGTCTTCTTGTGTGATTTCCTTTAACTGTCTTTTTTTCATTAGATAAATTCCAATGGTTACTATTTATTTGTCCTTTTTTAATGCCTAATATTCCTAAGACAGATAATAATGATTCTTTTATTCCATTCTGCTGCCATGTATCATCATAATTACTAGTTGTTTCTATATTTTGTATAATATCACTGCTATCAACTAATATAACACCATCACTTAATCGATGAATATCATTCTGATTTTTAACATCAATATGATTATTTTTTTCATTATATTTTCCTAAATGAAAATGTACATTTGGCTCAGAGTTTTGTAACTGGTGATTAGTACTACTACAAGATTCATTTGTAGAATTAGTTACGGGTACTCTTAAACTATATGAACTTGCACAATTTTCATTATGGCAATTAGAACGAATTTTTATATTATAAAAATCTGTTATACGTTTTTCTTTTTCTAAAGGATTATTAATAGATGGTTTATTGCAATCATCATCTGATTCGTTAAATATTTCAAGCACCTCGAGTTCGAGTGAATCAGGAGGTTTTTTTCCAGTTGGCATTTCACAAAACTTTTTTTTTATAGAATCATTATTATTCAATCATATCTTGGTATGATAGCTTTTATAATTAATTTTTTGTTCGTGTTATATCGGAATTATTTGCGTATTTTGAATTGAACATTTTTGAATATTTGAACTGTACCTAACCAAATATAAATTATTTAGTATCAGAAACTTTTAACAATTAACAATATTAATCTCTAACCAAACTCAGAATATTTATTAGCATTATTTAATTAAATTTTCATTAGCCAAAAACAATAAAAGGGTGATTCGCAAAAAGTATTTAACCTTAAAGCAATCGGAAAAATATGTGCTTATGATATTTCAATTTTATGCGTACAACATTATCTGAGATTATTATTAAGATGAATTATTACGGCAGTTTTTCTATGTGATTCATTTAATTATATTAAATTCGCAAAAGCTCATCGTGAAAAAATTCTGAAAAATTACAGTGAAAAATATATCATATGAAAAATATGAGGGCACTTATCAAGTCTCCAAATATTTTACGGTGAAATTTCAAAAATTGGTTTGCAAATTATTGTTCCGACACTACTTTCTAGCTAAATTTTACATTGATCAATATTTATTCAAAATTGCCAGAGCAAAGTCAATTAAAATTCGTTAATAAAATAAAATATTTAATTTAAAAATATGGCTGAATTTGAATGTGGAGAAAATAGTGAAATTGAAGAAATGTAAATTAAAATAGTAATATTGAAGAAATGGAGATCGCGTTAAAATGTAGTTTAGCAAGAGCAGTATATTAGGCTTTACATGGGAAAACGTTGCATCCTTGTATAACATATAACTGATAATAAGAAAATCCAAAATGCAATTCGGTTCAATTAAATTATTTATTGTTAAAGTTGATATATTTTTATAAATTTTGGATTTTGAAATTTGCTTATTTTGTGCTAGATTTACAATATCCCAGAAATTGCAAAACAAAAAAATATAAATTTAATTAGGAGTCTGAAATCTGAATATAAGCTTAAGACTTGAGTATATTTATAATTAAAAAATAATTTGGATAGATAATTTAATTGTGTATTAAACATATTAATTCTGAATATAACTGAGTAGAATTTAAGTAAAACTTACTAAAGATTTAACAAATATAATATAAATCTAATTCACAAATGCGATGAGTTTAGTTCAGAAATGTCAAATTAATCTTCTATCCACCGTCATAGCTCAAAAGGCTAAAAGTTTATTAATTGTTAATTATGTCGGATAAAATCTTAAAATTAAAATTAAAAAAATACTAAAGGGTAATATAGAACAAACTGGGGTTAGTAATTTTAATATTATAATAAATTCAATACTTATAATTTTTTTAATTATTAATATACTTATTAAATATAACAATATCTTTTATTTCAAACCATGTACATATGTATATTTGTCTAGTATTAATAATTTGGAAATTATTTTTTCATAAGGTTTAATTTAAAATGACCTCATAAGAATATATATGTATATAATATTACTATATTAATGAAAAATCAATAAATCAACGCGCGGCAGACTTTTTTTTATATTATATTGTTTGTAATTTTATATATTATTTTCACAAAATTGGATACTATTATTTTATTAGAAAACTCTGGTCTTATTTAAATTAATTATAATTTAAAGTTTAAATTACATAATTTAAAAAATAATATTTAGAATGCAATACAAGTTAGATAATAAAGTTTTGCCATAAAAAACACTTCTAAAATAAGAAAATTTTAATTTTTTACACTTGGCTTTAATTATTATTATATATTATATATATGATGTAGTAATATAAACCTATATATAGTAAACATTATATTAGAACGATATAATTTTTGTTATTCATAATTTTAATACATAAAACGATCGATAACTTAAAATATTTTATATTAAAGTGTTTAATTTCATTATAATTATTAATTTTATACTGTATAATAATAATTTTTTGAATTATACTCTTTTTTTACGAAATGACTAAAGTCAAATTTTTAAATTACTCATATCACATTGAAAAGTGAATTACAAAATATGTCATTTAACCAAAACACTCAAATTGACAGCAATTTTGTATATATATGTACTATAGATATAGATATATATGTATAAGTAGGGTATATGGATATTGTAAAAACAAGTATTTTTCATCTTTTGGGGCAAACTGAATTTCCTTTCTTTCGTACAGCGGTTTTATTAGGGAAATTTATTTTTTGGATGACTTTAATAAATATAAAAATACCATATCCATATAAATGTACATTATATATTTTAAGGGGAAAACCAACGATATATATTTTTTGAATTTGAATTTTTTTTAAATACAAAATATGTATACTGAATAAAATTCATATATAATATTATAATTGTTAATATGGTAACGGACGAGTTCATCGAAAACGAGTTCATCGAATGATCAATTCATCGAATTATAAGTTCTCCGAAAAGGCTCCACGAAATATCGCCCAACGAAAAATCGCCCAAAAAATAACAATAGAAATTGGGGTGATATTTCATATGAAAAGTCGCCCCAAATTTTGGGCGCTAATTCATTGTTTTGGGTGATTTTTCATATTTAATTTTTGGGCGATTTTAAATAATGAAAAATCACCCAAAACTCAAATATGAAAAATAACCCAAAGAAAAATTTTTGGGCGATTTTTCATTTTTTTTTTTGAGATATTTCGTCGAGCCAAAAGTTCATATTTAATAAAAAAATTATTACTTTTTTCGGAAAAGGGAAAACTCTTTCTTTTTGCAGCTTTGAAAAAAAAAATTAAAAAGCTTTTTTCAGCTTTTTACATCTTTTTGAAAAAAATATCCAAAAAGCTAAAAAAAAGAGGAATTTTCCTTTATCCGAAAAGTTGCAAAATGAATTTATTTTCCTTTGCCGATAAGTTACAAAAAGAGGTGATTTTCCCTTTTCCGAAAAGTTGCAAAATGAAGTTATTTTCCGATAAAATAAGTTAAGTAAAGGATTAAATAATTGAATACAAAGCATTGCTGATGGTGCGTCTTATAGATCCGTTTATTGTAGCCAGATCTCGGATGATTCAATACAAATATATATTTGAAGAAAAAAATGTTTTTCGTTTTTGATTTTGGGGTGATTTTTCATTTTTGATTTTTGGGCTATTTTTCATAATGAAAAATCGTCCATAAATTGGGGCGATTTTTCATTTTCGCTTTTGGGCAATTTTTCATCTCTGTTGGGCTTAATTTAATTTTGAATTTTGGGTGATATTTCATAATGAAAAAATTTTTTGGGCGATTTTTCGTTGGGCGATATTTCGTGGAGCCCTCCGAAAAAATATTAGTATTTTTAAATTATATCTTTCTTAATTATATCTAAGTTTTCGATGAACTCATAAAATTTGAAGGATTGTCACATATTTGAAATATGAATATGACGCAGTGTTAAAACGGAAATTTACATGTGATATGTTAACCGAAATTAGTCATGTAGATAAGATAAAGAAAAGGGTACATATGTATATATGTACTTATTTGTAAATAAATCATACATAGAAAAGATAAGAAAAAGTATTTTATAGTATACATATTAGTTATTAACAAAAAAAATCAAAAATTATGAAACTTATTTTGTTGCATAAAAACATATAAATTCTTACTTTTAAATTTTAATATTTTTAAATTAATAAAACAGAATTATACAAAACTGAATCTGCAATGACTTTGATATAGATTCCTTCTCACAATAAATTGTTTCGTAGTTACAAAAACAATGCTTCATTTTCAAAACGAAGAAGTGAAAAGTGAAAACGCTTGTAAATTATAACTTAACATCAGTTAATACACCTTCGAATTTTATCGTCCAGCTCACAATTGTACTTGTACATGCATTTAAAAACATCGTAAAATTAAGATAACTGTGCAAGAAATAATCCAGTAATCCATTATAATTATATACCAACTCTAATAACATTTTCTTGTCTTGGAAACGGCGAACAATTTGATGGAATTACAATCATTCAAAGCATAATTATATCAATCAATACTAATCTTATCAAAAAGCAATATTAATATTTGATATTGCCAAGTTAATTTATTTGATTAAAATTATTTTTATTTTTTATTATGCCATATCCAGAGTAGATTAGAGAGTCCACTTACACTCAATGAATAAGTTAATATAATTATATTATACTGTTTCTTTTATAACTTTGTTACTTTTTTACTCAATATTAGCAGTAGTTAATAATAGCCGTGTTTTTTTGTAGACAGGTATACAATATTAATATTGCAAGATATTAATACAATATTAATATTGCAAGATATTAATATTGCAAGACACTGCAAGATTTTTCCAAAAAAACTATCCACTGAACATAGGCGACAATTTTTTTATTTCATACACAATTGAATTTATCAGCTGATAATTTTATTTAAATTTAAATTTAACACATTAACTTTGAGTTTTATAAACGTAAACAAAAAAAATCATTATTAATATAATTAAAAACTACAAAACTTTCTTTAATAAATTGCCATTTAAAAAAAAAAAAAACATAGACTATGCCTTTTATCCAATGAATTTGAATTAAATGCAATGATATGAAATATTGGCAACATAGCCATATACATGTCGTATTATTAACTATATATCCACTACAATTCAATTGTCATGGATAAACTATAAACAGGTACCTACTGTAATTCTCATTTTATCGCCAACAAATTGTTATTGTTTTCAATGTAAAAATTACTCTCTGTTGGCGATATGTCTACTAAAAAACACAGCTAATAATGAGTAACGTTTATTTTTATGTACTTTTTATTATTTGATTATTTTAATATTTTCAGCTCAAATTGGACATTTTACAATTGAAAACTGTTTCTTTTTTTTTTTTTTTTTTTTTTTCAAAATATAGAAAACGTTTCGAAAAAAGATGAATTCGATTTGGAAAGGTATACAAATAACTTATTTGAATTATAAAATGACTAATTTTAACTGAAAATGCTATATATACCTATATACTTTTCGAAAGCTTATATAAATATATTATAATAATATTTAATACGAAATAAATAAATAAAATATGAAGTAGTAATCTATAATTAAAAGCGGCAAAACTGGATAGATTTTCATTAAATAATATTAAAATTATCATACCATTTTGAATTTGAGGTTGTGTTTTTGTTCCCATTCTGACATAAAAGCTATAATAATTTATTTGAAAAATATATTAATATAATAAAATATATTTAGAATATTTAACTGTATCACCACATGTAATAATGCACTTTTTTAAGACACTTTTTTCTGTTTTTTCTTCTTCATTAATATTATTTTTATAAAAATTTAATAATTATGTGTATATGTATGTATATATATATATGTATCAAAAAACTTTTACTTAATTTGTAATTATGAAATATTGTAACTTTATAGGTTTAAGTACTGTTTCTTATAATTTATAATTATTATGTCGCTGACATATTTGACGAGACGAAAATGCTGGGTTGCATTAATGTTGATTGTTTTGGAATGTATTTTATTTTTTTTATTAAAAATAAATAATGTATCCAGGAGGCCGGGGTTTAAGTGGTGGAGCTCTTCGTTTCAAATTAATTGATGGAGCCCAACGTTGTGCCCATAATTCATCCATATGAGTAATAACTGACCAAAATTATGCTGCAAAAAAAAAAAAAATCATTAGTTTAAGAAAGTGATTACAAAATAATGTTTTTGGTTCTTAACTTAAGTGGGAGTTGTTATCAAATTTATTTTGCATTTACATAGATAGGTAGGATATATGTATACCTACTTAATAATATAATAATTGGTTATAAAAAATTTTTTATCGATAGGTTTTGTTAATTTAATTCGATGCGGTTAATTACTTATCGACAAATGCCTGAGATTTATATAATAAAATATTTTTGAAATATCACATATTGCAATTAATTATGTAATAAAAATAGAATTTGTGTGTTATTTGCCCAAGAAACTTTGAAATACTTTAATAAATTCTTTTAGATAAAATAATTAATTTAATGAAGAAATATATACAACTTTCATAAAATATACAACTTTCATTAAATATTTTTTTAGAACCATCTGTAAAAACTGATTAATATTTAAATTTATTTTAAACAGCTTTTATTTAAAATAAATTATATATATATAATACATACATATATACATAAATAAAATATTTTGAAGATTAATAGTTAAATTACAGCTTCATTTTTAATAACATATGGTTAAATTTCCACGAAAATTTTTAAAACATGTTCACGTATATATCATTTTATGTGTATGTAAATACTTAATAACATGTTTCAAAGACGCAATAATATTTCAATATATAATTCAAATTAAATACATATATTAATTTTCTAATATTTCTTTATTTAACATTCTATCTATTATAATAATTTTTTTATTGATTAATGATTTGTAAAAAAACAACATTATTTTTTGTATTAAAAGTCATTCTTGAATTTGTATAGTATAGATATAGATAGAGTATAGAGTATAGACTATAGGTATAGAGTAAATACATATTTATTACATTATCTTATTTTGTAAAATTAAATTTTTTTCTTATTATGACTGGGCCACTCTAGGAATGCCATATTTTCATTAGGTTAAATTTTAATTCGGGATTTATTATAATTTTGTACGAATTCTGAATCATAATTTGATTATAACAAGATCAGATAATATTTTATAGTAGAAAACCTATTTATTGCAATTTGATTCAAAAACCCGGAAGGTAATATATCGCAATCATTAGAGAATGATTTTGCCACCGTCACCCGTAATATATTTTGTAGACTGTAGAGAGCATTTATTATTATTATTAATAATAACATATTATTATTCAGAGTTTCTACACTACCACTCCACATATTACGAATTACCTACATATTCGGTGGTTTATGATATTCGATGGTTTATAATGATATATTCGATGGTTTATGGTTAGGTTCTGATGAATTAACCGATTAAGATAAGCTACATATTTTATAGTAATATTCAAAAAAATAACAAAAAGGAGTTACTTAAGAAGATTAGTTATAAAACGTTGAATAACAAACCAAATAAAAAAAATTAAGAATATAATTTTAAGATAGTCTAATTTTAATTGAAGGCAAAGAAAAATTATTATTATTTCACATTAAAACTTTACATTCAGAAAATAGATTTTATAGCACCCATTTAGAAGTTCAGAAAAAAAATTACGGACTATAAAGGAATATTTTCGAATCAATGTTATTGTGTGCTTATTGACAAAATTGTAATATTATTTTAATTTTTTTTTTCCAAAAATTTCTATTAATTTATGAAATTACAATTTTTTATATTGTATAATTATAAAATTTTTGAAGGACTTTTAAGTATCGACAAAAAATATCAACATAGATATGTTTACCATGATAGTCCGCACAGCACAGCCCAGTTAATTACTATACATATATGTAGTTATAGTGGTATTTTGTTATTCTATTCCGTTTGAGTGCACCCGCGCATTTTCAACATTTTCTTGTATTAATTATATTGAATACATATGTAGTATTGCTACACGTACATAAATTTCATTGATTTCTTACTTTTGCATATAAAATAATCATTCTTATTCATCAAATAATTACAGTCACAAAGTATGTATTTACAAAAAAAAAATTGACCTTATCCTTTTTTCAATGTCTATTTATATACATCAAATAATCTACAGAATATGTATATCGATGTTTAAGTAAAGGTTAATATGTTTAAGTAGCTGGCGGAATATCTTTATGTGGCCAAAAAGCGAAGAGTGATAGGTAATCGCTCAGTTATACATAAAAGCTTTGTATTTAGTACTTTGTCTTCGAATTTTGAGACCAATTATTTCACAAACAAGATATTCAAAATCGGTGGTAGAAATTCTTGTACAACTTCTGAAACCACTCAGGCTGTCTACTTTTAGATAATTTAAAAGATTTACTCGACTATAAATACCTTTACTTTCAAAGTAACTTCAATAACAAACTTTCTCTGCCAACATTTTATATTCCTTTTTCTTTAGATTCAAGACACATAACTATATGGAATGCAGCAGAAAGTGTGCTATCATTCGGTTGAACAATTTTTAAGTATACTGGATAGAGATAGATGGGAAACAAAAGAACCATCAAATGGACATTGAATAGTTTTAAGAACATGGCTTATTTCACTTATTTTTAAACATTGTGTGTAGTAAACTAGATTTATTTATAAATGTTTCTATAAATGTTTAAAACATTGTTTTGTGTAAATGTTTTTTGGTGCGGAAGGGCCTTTAATCATATTATTATTTGTATGGAATGAAAATATGCTTTATTGTTGTTGCACAGATAACAGATTGCAAAATTTATTAAGAAAATTAATTTATATTTTCTCCCGTGAATTGATAAAAATATTATGTAAGATGCTGATGCAATTTAAAAAATAAAGATATTAATATTTTTGTTAATTTTGTTAAACATTAGTTTAATTAACATATTATATTTTGTATTTACATATGATTATATATAATATTGTGTGTAGTAAAAAAAATTAATCACACTTGTATACAAAAATTTGACTTGAAATTTATATTTATTTATATTTAATTTGAATAGTAAATTATATTGTTTTAATAAATGAAGATTTATATTTGATCTTTATAATAGAGATAGTAAACAGTGATATTTGATTGTTTTCATTTTGATTGTCTTTATTTCCATATAAAATATACTTATAAAATATTCAACTGTCAATTGAACTATTTGCACATTAACTACCATACCGGGCGAAGTCGTATAATAAAGCTATGTAGACATATAAATTAACAACTTATCCGAACGAAATTTTGCAAATTCGACAATCAATGATAATTTTAATTTTGCAAGATATATTTATTGCACAATTAAAATTGTCTTTATTTTAATTCTAGTGGAAAAAATCAAAAAAATTATTTGATCGATATGAAAAAGTATAAGAAATATCGGGCAGATTGATTAGATCGGTCGAAGCTAAGTTATAGGTAACAATAGTAGCTTATTTGTAAATACCTATCCGTTAGTCTTAATGGAGTTAAATCTAACATAACTAAAATATATCATAACATATATGAGCGTAAAAAATTAATTGAAAATTAACCAGAAAAAGGTTTAACTATTTAATTAGGTTTGTTTAAAACTATATTATTTACTGGAAATTTAGAGAAATTTGATTTTGAAATATCTACGGCTTTACAAGTGATAAGCTAAATTGAGACGAATGTAACGGATTCTAAAATGAATAATGTTCCCAACGGAATTTGGAATTAGGAAGTCTCCGTCGGAGCTAAAATCGAACATTTATTTGTTGTGATTCATTGTTTTCATTTCGCTAAAGCTATATTACTTTAATAATATGCTTGACAGGATCACTTTCTCTCAATGCAGAATCTGCATCTGCATTTTACTTTACACCATGAAAAGTATTTCTTGCTAGATAGAACTATTTCGGTGATTATGAGTTTTTTTTATAGTGTTATAGATATTAGTGCTTTACTAGATATTTTTTTTTTTTGTGAAAATCAAAATTTATGTTTATATTGAATTCCTTATATTTGGAACGAGAAACGCAATTAAAAATAAAATTATTACCTATCTAATTTTTTGAAATAAATACTCATATATATACTTAAACAAATTATAGCTAAAAAAATAATCAACTCTTAACTCATTTTAAAAATAGATTAGGATGTGTAAATATATGTACTTAGAATGATATAATTTTTACATTCTTTTTATATGAAATCATATCATATGTATAATAAATTATATAATTATATAAATTTTATAATATTAATATAAAATTGTGAATTTTAAAAAAATGCAATATAACACAAAAATTTTAGTAAAAATATAGGATAACTATGAAAATATTTTACTATATTTCGGCATGACATCATTAGAGTTAAATAAACATTTTGCGTATATACATACATATATACATATTTTTTCTTCACAATTTAATTAATTTACATAATTTTATAAGATATAGGTACTTAATAAATATAAAAAAAATATTGTAGAAGAAAATTTACAAATTCAGATTCATTGTAAAATTATTTTTACCTGTCAATTAAACCTTCAAAAATGCATGAATTTGTAACAGGTATTCCAAATAAATCCATATAAAAAGAATTATATATTTATACAAAAAAAAACAGTTTTTTTAATTATAGAAATTTTCATTTTTTTGTACATAATTCTACATTTATATTTTGATTTAATTACACCTTTTTTATTTTCTAGACTTTTTAGTATTTATATAATAAAAACACAATTATATCCACAAATTCCGGTTAACAACGCGCGAAAAAAATCCCGTACATATATTAAATATATTTGTATATAATATATCGTCGACTGACTAAACTGACTGATGTCATTAGATTTTATAAAGAAATCTAAACTGTTTAATAAAAAAAATTATATGTATGTAAAAGAAGTAACAGAAGAAACTTTAAATGAAAAAATATAAAATCTTATAAATATACTAAAGCGGCGAGCTGTACTAAAACAAATTTCATAAAGCACTGAAAACTTTTATTTAATATTAACGTTACGACGATAAAAGAAAACTAAAAGGCTACATGCTAATGCTACTGAAGATATTAAATAGTATATAAATACATATATATCCTCGTAAAGAGATGTACATATGTATAATAATATAATATATAAATATTATTTACTGTAAATTTAGGTACTTTTCATTTCAATGAATTAATGTAGGTAAAAAAATCTATGTAGGTAATATTGTGTAGTCATAAATAGTATAATGTGTATACATAGCGTGATTGTTATAATATTTAATATATTTTTTTTCTTCGTATATCCAAAGTTTATTCATAGAAGTTCTATAAAAATTAAAATACATGTGAGAAAATTTAGTTGAGTATTAATATTAAAATATTAATACAGAATAATACAATTTCAAGTTCACATTGCAAATTATTGATAGTGTATTTCGTTCGGAAATTAATTTATAAATAAAAATTAGAACAGAATTATTTTTCGGATACTTCAGCAAATGTTATCAAAATAGAAATATTGGAATTTTGAATTTGGTATAAATATGCAAAAAAAAAAAAAAAAAATCAGAAAATCGAGTGAGAAAAAATTAAAATACCCTGAGTTAATTAAATTGGCATTATTTTTTAAATTTTGTAATGTTAATAATTTTACTATTAAACTATTAGCTAGCTGTTACTTTTCTTAAACATATTTACATACATATATTTAAATAATATAATAATTCCTGATAAATTAACTTGGTGTAACTTGAACTTAACAAAATGAGCAATATTAGAAGTTTTTACTTATACAATCTGAATATAGATGAACCATATATAATTTCAAGAACATCAAACATTTTTCCTGTCAATGCCCCAATTACTAAAATCATAAACTAATAAAAGGATATATAGTAGATTTATAAGTATAGTTAGCAAAAAGAAATGTATATTTAGAATATTAATACAATTAAAAAAAATATTATTGCTTATTAGAGTAGTAAATTGTATTAATCTTATCTGTCATCATCCATCATCCATAATGCCAACATTTATTATAAATTTTATTTTCAATTATTTTTAAAGTATAATTTAGTAATATAGAGTCGGTATATTATATTGATTATATTAGATATATTCTTTAATCAGTGTATTCAGCTTTAGGTTCTGTTCTGTATTAACGGTTTGTGCTGATAATCTTAACTAAATTATACACAAAAATGTACCAAATTTCGAAAAATTGAAATGCAACAGAGAAATAGTAAATATATAGGTACTATAGTTCTATAGTTCTTTTAATGCTTTTACTACTTATATTAAATTTCCAATTTCTGTATTGACACTGCTTAAAAAATATAGTAACCAGAGATACAATTTCATTTGAAAGAATTTAATAAAAAATGAATATTTAGTATGTTATTTACATTATTACAAAGTTCCTTTTGCATAACTACTCAGAGGATAACATCTTTTTTACTAAGAAAAATCAAAAAAGCTATGATTTGGTAGTTGAAATGAATTTTAATATTAAGTATCTAATAAAATATTAAATACTTTAATTCAGAATATAGGTATAGTTATTTAATTTACACACAATTATAACAAATTATACACCATGACATGATAGCATTCTCGCCGAGTACTGTATGTTTGTTAAGATACTATATATATAACCATATAACCTCATATAACCAACCAATACAATACATTAACATTGTGAATAAGTAGGCTTGTATAAAATTACGTTACATGATAAGCTCACTATAAATTATATATATTTTCGATGAATTCACAACAGCAATATTTGAATATTTTACACTCCAACAAGTGGTAAACGAGAATTATCATCATAAAGTTATGTAAGGTTTAAGTTTAAGTAGTTTAAAAATATGTACATTTTTTTATTTTAATGTTATTTTAAAATAATAAATAAAATTTAATTATATTAGATTAAGATAATTATATAAATTATATAACTATAGTTATTATAACTATAGTTAAGATTATATTAACTTTAACTTAGGTAAACGAGATTATAGTTTCCTTCATTAGCTTTAGCTTACATATTAATCAAACTGAATATTGCAGTACATTCTTCATATAATATTCGAGACTTTTTATGATTAATCTTATATTAATGTAATGTAAATTATTAATATACTAAATCACAATGAAATAACTACCTTTTTAACATTTTAATTTCACTTTATAAAATTAAATAACTTAAAAAATTATATACTATTAACAAAAACAAATAGGTATATGAAAAGAAAAAAATAAATAAACTAAAAAGCAAAATTTATCTACGTCAAATGCTGCAGGTGAGGCAATATAATAAAAATAAAATAAATCCTATCCTCTATACAATTTTGAGTACATACATAACCCTGCAGTTCAGATGTCGCTTCCTTTTCGCACTCTATTCGCTCTCTTACAGTAAAAATGAGATTTTTTTTGTTCTTAAATACCAGTTCATGGTTTATGTTTATTGTTTTGCAATAAACATTGTAATTTTTTTATAACTAATAATTAATGGTTCAAAATAAATATTTACCCACAATTCTATTATTCACATCAACGCGTAGTTTCAGCGAAAAAGTTAAAAGTTAACCAACTTTGCGATCGAAAAGGTTGCGTTCATTGTAAATACCTTCATACAATTTCATACATTTCAACTTTCTTTTGACACCTACTGGGTATTAAGTGCGAAATGAAAGTGTACATTGTAACTCCAGGGCACTAAAACTCGAATGTATAATAAATCTTTCTTTTTTAGTACGTTTATGCTTCAATATTCGTATAACAGCAAATAAAACAAATTTGAAAAAGTTATTGGATAAGTAGCGCCATAAAACAAACTTCAAAAAGTTATTGGATAAGTAAATTTTTTTTTGACAATTCTTTGGTTTGGTGGGAAACCACACTAAACGACAAGTCTCTTTCACATATAATGTATGAGTATGAAATGAATATGATATCGAAATCGAAGTTATATATCCCACTCACACGTTTAATTAGAATTATGAATTACGTAGCTTCTTGCCTTTGTTAGAAAAATGGACGATAATATATCGTTCAACTCAAAAAATAAATAGTTTGTGAAATTCGAGATTTAATATTTTATACATATTTTTAAAACAAAAAAAATAATTTATCAGGTGTTCATTGAAATAAAAAGCAAATAAATTACATTTTTTTGAAAAATCAGAATAAATTTGTAAAACGAAAATGAGTGTTGACACGTACGGCCCTAGCTCTCAGGCATTAACGTTTTTAGACACAGAAAATGATTTAATTGGAGCGGACACACAAGCATCTGAGTTTGATTTTCGTGATTTTACATTACCATCTCAAGGACAAACTCAAGCATCACAAATTGATCAATTAACTGGAGCTAGCCAAGTATTAAATTTTTTTTTTTCTAAATGTGATGACAACATGAATAATTCTGTTTTAGGGAAATATTTTTGGAAAAAGACTTGACGTACATTCGAAAATGTCCGCTATTACGAACGGTATGGCTGACCTTCAATTTGAAGAAGAGGAAGATGAAGCTCTACTGGCTGTACAAGGTTTACCACAGCACGCTTGTAAATACTGTGGAATTCATGATCCTGGAACTGTAGTTATGTGCAATATATGTAAAAAATGGTTTTGTAATGGTCGTGGTAGTACTTCAGGATCTCATATAGTGAACCATTTGGTTCGTGCAAAACATAGAGAAGTAACATTACACGGTGATGGCCCACTTGGAGAAACAATATTAGAGTGTTATTCGTGTGGTGTACGAAATGTTTTTGTACTCGGTTTTATTCCAGCGAAAGCAGACTCAGTCGTAGTTTTATTATGCAGGTAAATAAACGTATTAAATTTGTAAATAATGTTTCTATTAACATTTATATAAAAACAGACAACCTTGTGCTGCTCAGAATTCACTCAAGGATATGAATTGGGATCAAGAGCAATGGAAACCACTAATATCAGATCGGTCTTTCTTACCATGGTTGGTTAAAATTCCAACAGAACAGGAACAAATGAGAGCACGACAAATTTCCGCTGCCCAAATTAATAAATTAGAAGAACTATGGAAAGAAAATATTGAAGCTACTTTCCAAGATCTAGAAAAACCTGGAATTGATACTGAACCTTCACAAGTTTTATTACGATATGATGATGGTTTTCAATATCTTAAAGTATTTGGTCCTTTGGTTCAGTTAGAAGCCGAATACGATAAAAAATTGAAAGAATCACAAACTCAAGAAAATATTGAAGTTCGCTGGGATGTTGGTTTAAATAAAAAAACAATTGCATATTTTACTTTAGCAAAAACTGACGGGGATATGAAATTAATGCATGGTGATGAACTTAAATTACGCTATGTAGGCGAAATGCACAAACCATGGAACGGGATTGGTCATGTTATTAAAATACCTGATAATTTTGGTGAAGATATTGGCTTAGAATTAAAAAATAGCCAAGCAGCCCCTGTGGAATGCACATCAAATTTTGCAGTAGATTTTATTTGGAAATGTACATCATTTGACCGAATGCAAATGGCATTGCGAAAATTTGCTGTAGATGATAATTCCGTTTCAAATTTCATTTATTCTCGTTTACTCGGTCATGGACGACATGATGGATCAGATGAAGTTATATTTCGTGGAAATATTCCTAAACATTTTAGTGCACCTAATTTACCAGATTTAAATCGTTCACAAGTTTATGCTGTCAAACATGCTGTTCAGCGACCATTAAGTTTAATTCAGGGGCCACCTGGAACTGGTAAAACAGTAACATCTGCTACTATAGTGTACCAATTAGTCCGTATGAATGGCGGTACTGTTTTAGTGTGTGCTCCTAGTAATACTGCTGTTGATCAACTCACTGCAAAAATTCATCGCACGAATTTAAAAGTAGTTCGTGTTTGTGCTAAATCACGCGAAGCTATAGACAGTCCTGTAAGTTTTTTAGCATTACATAATCAAATTCGCAATATGGAAACAAATGTTGAACTGAAAAAATTACAACAACTAAAAGATGAAACTGGTGAATTAAGTTCAGCCGATGAAAAGAGATATCGCATGTTAAAAAAGGCCGCAGAACGCGAATTACTGGAAGCAGCTGATGTTATATGCTGTACATGTGTTGGTGCTGGTGATCCGCGTTTATCACGAATTAAATTTTCGTCAATTTTAATTGATGAAAGCATGCAATCGACTGAACCAGAATGCATGGTCCCAGTTGTTTTGGGAGCAAAACAACTAATATTGGTTGGTGATCACTGTCAATTGGGTCCAGTAGTAATGTGTAAAAAAGCTGCTAGAGCTGGACTTTCTCAGAGTTTATTTGAAAGATTGGTTGTTTTAGGAATTCGTCCTTTTCGACTAGAAGTTCAGTACAGAATGCATCCAGAATTATCACAATTTCCATCGAATTTCTTCTATGAAGGCAGTTTACAAAATGGGGTTTGTGCAGAAGATCGAAAATTGCGGATTGATTTCCCATGGCCACAAGCTGATCGTCCAATGTTCTTCCTAGTTACACAATCACAAGAAGAAATTGCTGGTTCTGGTACTTCCTATTTAAATCGAACTGAAGCTGCTAATGTTGAAAAGATTACTACTCGATTTTTGAAGGCTGGTGTGAAACCGGAACAGATTGGTATAATAACACCATACGAAGGACAGAGAGCATATTTAGTACAATATATGCAATATCAGGGTAGTTTACATTCAAAATTATATCAGGAAATTGAAATTGCCAGTGTTGATGCCTTTCAGGGAAGAGAAAAAGATTTAATAATAATGTCATGCGTGCGGTCAAATGAACATCAGGGTATTGGCTTTTTGAATGACCCACGTCGTTTAAATGTGGCATTAACAAGAGCAAAATATGGGATTATAATAGTTGGTAATCCAAAAGTATTATCAAAACAACCTTTATGGAATCATTTACTGAATTTCTATAAAGATCGCAAAGTTTTAGTTGAAGGTTCTTTAAATAATTTAAAAGAATCTCTCATTCAGTTTCAAAAACCTAAAAAAATTGTAAATACATTAAATCCAGGTACACATTTTATGTCAAATGCAATGTACGATGCCAAAGAAGCCTTAATGCCGGGTTCGTTGTATGATAAATCTGCTGTTGGA
This sequence comes from Empis stercorea, assembly GCA_949752835.1. Taxonomy (NCBI): domain Eukaryota; kingdom Metazoa; phylum Arthropoda; class Insecta; order Diptera; family Empididae; genus Empis; species Empis stercorea. The sequence goes on from OX457087.1 coordinate 74,208, forward strand.
ATCAATTATGCTCATGGTCAAGCAATACAAGGACCCTCATTAAATCAACTGAGTGGTATTGGCGGAGGCTATCATGCACCGCGAAACATGGGGTTAGATATGTTTACACGAAATCATCATGATTCAATTAGTTATATTTCACCAGAGCGAGCTCAGGCTGCTATGAATAATATGCCTGTTCCAGTAGGTATGTTCATGAATATGAGCAATATACCACCAAGATTTTATAATCAACATCAACAGGCCATCCAAGCAGCTAAACAAGGTAAACGTCAAATTAAAAATCCATCTAAAAATCAAATCAAGATCCGGAACAGCAATAGTCAAAACACAGGTGGTCCTTTGACACAACACAACATGAGCCAAAATATGAGTCAGACTGGTTTTAATTTGTCTCAGCAACCGGAATTATCTCAAGATTACGGACAAATCTCACAGATGGATGGAATTTTGTCGCAAGAATCAAATTATCAGGTAAATATTACGATTTTAGACTATACTATTTCCTGAGATTTTTTTAACAAGTTTTATTATTTCATTCGATATTTTTTTAATTGTTATTTATTTCAAATAAATTCAAATTATACCTATAACACTAAAAATAATTGATTAATAATTTCTATTAACATTTTCAAAATATTTTCAGGGACACTTTGGGGATAAAATTGCACTGGGGTTGAATAATTCAAGCCAATTTTCTCAGCCTTATTGATAAAAAACATTGAAACAGAATAAACTTATAAAATTGCAGTAATGTTCGTTGGGTAAAATGATTTTCAAAATAAGGAATTGCAATAAAAGATTATTTGAAAATACTTTAACATCAAAGAATAAAAACAATCATTTGACGAGAAGCCAGAAAGAAAGATCGATTAAATAAAGAGAAAATGAAAACAACATAAAAAGGTCTTAGATTCTTATAAAATAATTTAAAAACACGAGAAATGTGTACTGCTTTCGCATATGAACACAAAATATGTATTTTTATTGATATACAAAAAAAATCGAAAGCAAATCTGGAGTTTTTATGCTTTTTAAAAATACGAAATATTTTATGGCGAAATTTACAACATTTCTATTAAAATAATGAGTAGAAAATTTCCGCATGAAAATCAAATAAAGATAGATAAATATACTGATTATCATCATTCGTTAAAACAGTAAAACGCTGTTCAGAAAATAATTGCGATTTTACTCCCGTCTTTTGTTTTAATTTTACTTCAATTTTGTGTTTTTTTATCTACTTAATTTTCTATAAGAAAATTTAAAAAAAATGTGAAAATTTAATAAATATTAAAATTAATTTTTTCTTTTTTTAGTTTTGAAAATAAATTTTCTTTTTTAAATTATATACACATATAAAAGTTTTCCTAATTGACAAAAGTTATTAATTTTTTTTTTATTTTGTCAAATTTTCGCTGTTTATTTTTTTACTGTAATTAAATTTGTTGGCATACAAAACGAAATATATTTTTTTAATCTCAAATTAGTTTTGAAGTTTATTCTATTAGAAATGTTATTAAAGTTAAAAAATATATGGTAAGAAAGTTAAATTTTATTTCTCACAATGCACAATTTATTACATTTTATAAGTAATAAATTTTATGTACATACTTAATTAGGATTCTTGATTTATATTTTTCTTAGTAAAAAGGATGTGAAAAAATTATACAACAATATAAGATTAAATTTTTTTATGATAAATTTCGAGTTAAATTCATGACAAAAATGTTATTCTAATAGAAAGGGAAGCATTCTGACCTTCAAACCTTTTTCAAAAATCTTCGAAAAAACATATAAAAGTGAAATAGGCCTATAATTATTTATTTTTTTTAGTAAAAAATGCGTAATACTAAAATGCTGCACTGAAAAAAAGTTTCTTCATGTTTGTTGTTTACTTCAGTCAAATTCCTTTATTATTTAAATATGAAGAAAATATTTTTTTTCAGTTTGATATATTTTTTAAACTTGTTAATCTTTAATACGTTTCGCGTAGTCTGAATGGGATGTTTTTTGTCTTGTTAAATTACGTATTGATTGTTGTGATGGTTGCTTTAATATTGAACAGGTTGACAGTTTTAAATACCTTGGTATTATATTAGATACTAAATTTAATTGGAAGCTACATTTATCATTTTTGAAGCAATATCTAAATAAAGTTGTAAGTCAACTCTATCACCTAATTCTGTACCGAAGTTTACTATTATTAAAATTAGTTTACAATAGATTATTTAAATCTAAGCTGCAGTATGGAATAACTTGCTGGCACAACCTAAACCTAAACTTAAGTTTAAATGTTTCGCTTAAACTTATCCCGTTTCACAGTATACATTTATCCTCGGTTTAGTTAACGCTTAAGTTAAACTACACTTTAAGCCAAGCTTAAGCGTTAAACAGATAACCCAAAGTTAAAACTCAATCTCTAGTTTAAACACTTACTGTGAAACTGGGCATAAGTAATTTAAAAAAAATTATATATTTACCAGTTATTACTGTCGTGTCTAACAACAATTTTTTAAAAAGCAATAAAATTCAATCACTTTTGCCATGCTACCTTTATTTAGAAATTGTTACAAAATACTATTATCAATTTAATTGAATTTCAAAAAGATATAAATGAAATTTTTAAATAATTATTTGAATATGGAAAATTAAATACATTTGAACTAAATAATTTTTTTTTTGATATTTTGAAGCAGCTTATGACAATAATATTAGCACATTTTACATTACTATACCTCTCATAGAAGGTTTTTTTTTTTACAAAATGAATTCATTTTAGCATTAATAATAATTTAAACAATTTACATTATTAAATTTTTATAAAGCATAATAATAATTTAAATAACTTAATAGCAATTCAATTCCAGTTTGACTTATAATTAAGGACATTTTTTTTTTATAAAGTAGGAAACATAAACAAATAATTTCGGTTACATTTAATTTTTGGGAATAAATTTTTTCATAAACAATAAGAAAACTTTAATATTTTATTCTCCACAGAAGAAATAATTATGTATATAAATAACGAAAATGATTTACAAAATATATAAGTACAAAACATAAATAACTAAATAGAAATTAAATTGACTGATTTTCTCAAAATAGTGTTTTTTTTAATTCACGTTTTTTTATGTTTTTAGAACTTTTTCTCATTACAATCTATTTTTTTTTTTTTTATTATTCATTTTAAAGATTTTTTTTTTAAATATTTTGTTTTGTTTTCTGAATTCTATATTTTTTGTATTTCTTTGATATTTTTGAATTATTTAAATTAACTTCAACTTCAACATGAAGTAAAAAAAACCCTAAGTTTTATTTATAATATTCTATATTTTTTGTTACAACATTTTTTTTTAAATTTTAACAAAATGTAAATAATTTTTTGTGTTTTTTTATTTCTTTTTTAATTGAATCCTTTTTTTTTTATATTCTATATTAACTATAACTCAAATTCATTATTTTACCAGACTTTTTAAGTCTTTTTCTTAAAAAAAAAAAACAAACAAATTTTTGTAATATTTCTTATCCATTTTTTGTAAACTTAGGGAGATTTTTTTTTTATTAAAATGAAAACTTAGTTCAAGTTTTTTATAATATGCATCAAAGACAGATTCTGAAAATAAAATTTTACAATCAAAATGTACATATTAAAATTTGATTCAATTAATTTTGTTTTATATTTTGTGTAACATTAACAATCACTAATAATAATACATATTATAAAACAATATGTGAAATAATCTTATAAATAATAGGTATTATAAATATTTCTTTTGCATATTCTTTTTGAAATAATTCATGGTTTTTAAAATTTTATTTTTTCTTATTTAATATTTAATTCAATTTATTTGTATCATAACATATTTTTTTCAATACTGGGGTCTAATTCTATGAGTCGATATCGCGTGGAACGAGAATCAAGTAATCGGTTTTACTTCAATAATAATGTCAAATTATATATGACAAATATAATTTCAAATTATATAGTTAAGCCTAGTACGCTGCTCTTGTTAAACTATATTTTCAATATAAAATTTAACTTCAATTATCAAATATCAATAATTATTATTAATTAATAATTAATAATATTTAATTAGTAATTAGTAAAACTTCAAGCTTATACCCAAACTGGTGATGGTTTGTGTAAAAAGCGAAATCGCTCCGAAGAGGAAGATGGCCCTAATGCGAAGAGCCGTCAGGGTGGAAACGCAACCAGAGTCGGGGACTGAATCCATCTAAGGACGACCCTTTAAAAGTGGCTCTAATCGATAAAGGTCACCCAGAAGGTAAGATTCCTGGTCATTACCAGGAAATGGTTTTGTATGGAGAAGTATGAGGAATGGCAGGTAAAGGTTCTCTTAACTGAATCCGTGCTATTTGTCCCACAGTTTATGTGGAGCAAATTCAGGGGGATGTTTTGAGAATTAACTGCTCAAATGTGGAAACAGCCTCCTTTTTAAAGGAAAAAAAATTAAATCTTCTCAAGGTGTAGTTTTTCGTTTTTTACCACGAGTTTCAACTCCATTTTAAGGCGTTGGTGATCATCTTCAGAGCATCCAACTTCATTTTGCACGAATTTATAGGTTTTTCGTTCGCTGATTAGTTTTTTTATTAATTCCATTTTTTCTTAGAACAATGCTTTCCACGTCCCATTTTTATTACTTATAAAAAAATTATAATTGATAAAATTTATCGAGAGTTAAATATAATAATGTTTACCTTGTATTTTGCTATGAAAAATTGCACTTCATAATACACATAAAATTAAAAAAACACTATACCACTGCTATTTTAACGAACACTTAATTTGCCGCTTATGACATTACAATTTTATTTTATTGGTAATTGCACATGAAACGCGAGACTTATTAGGTTTATTTTATTTAAATAATCGCAACGAATTATATACAAAATAACAAAAGATGGTGTTAGGATAGTATGGTAGAAATTATTCATGTTGTAAATTTTAATTTCCCTCTTTTAAATGTCAATCAACTATCTAAATTAGAAAATATATTGGTTGTGTGTATCACTAAAAGTATTGATATAAAATATTGCTCTATATAAGTAATTATATGGCAATGATATCAGAGCTTAACTTATTAGCGCAAAATGGTATTTGTGTATGAAAAACAAATTATTCATTTAGTATTAGAAACAGTTACCGGTGACAATTTAGGATTAAATTCTATCTTAGGTTTCACAAGGTCTTTAGTGCATTTTTCATAGAAATTTGTATGCAAAATTGTAAGATGTGATAGTTGAGTAACAAATCACTTTATGTGATTCCACTACTGTTTTTAATCATGGACAGTTATATATTTCTATTTCTCGATCACGTCGTGCTTGCGACGTCAAAATCAAAATTCTTGACCGAATAGATCAAGGACATCTGATACAAGATACAAGGATCTGATGCTGTTTTTACAAAAACTGTAGTTTATAAGTCGATATTTACTTTGTAGTTGATAGTTGATAACAAAATGATTTTTCAGATTTAAGCGTGTGTAAAGTCAACCCTGACATACGGAAGTGAAACCTGGCTTGGCTAATATCGAATAACATCACATAGAAGTAACAGGTATTCATCAACAAGTGTCTGCGAATCATATGCAGAATATTTACACCATCAGCAACACAGACCTCTGGAAACTAACAAATGAGGAACCTATAATGACGCAGATTAAAAGGTATTCATCAGAAATATCACAGACACAGAAAGAAGAAGAAGCTTCTGGCACCTCTCCCTAGATCTCGCTAGGACTATTGAGACACAAGTGTCAAACACTAACTTAAAAAAAACAAAAGAAAAAGCATGTATGTATTTGTACATTTTCAATTTAGCTAGATTGTAATTACAATCAATCTGATTAAATTAGAGCGTATAAATAACAGTAAAATGATGAAAGAAGATTTTTATTTAACAGAAATATCACTGTTCATAATCATAACTATTGAAGTAAGTATGGCATCTGGGAAAATTTTTATTACCATTATTAATCGGACGCTGGCCCGTAAAGAAGGGGGGGAGAGGGTTTCCCTGGGCCCGAAGTGCTACGGGTCCCATGAATTTCGTTTATTTTTTCTGCAACAAAAACAAAATACATATATGAATGTAATATTTAGTTCCATGCGTATAATTCCCATTAACTATTGGAAAAAGTTTGCATAAAGGTTTTTGGCTTTGTCACCCATCATCAAGTAGAATTTTTTTTCATTTCTTGTCGAAATGCGAAATATTTGAAAATTAAATCCGTTTTTAAAAAATTAAAAAAGTTTTTTCTTTCTTTTATTTTTGTTAAGGCCGACGCAGAATTAGGTTGGGGCTTGAATCGATAGGATAGTGTTAACTTTAATTTTTATTAACGCTAGCGGAAAAAGCCAAACTTCGCACAGTTGTAGCTAGATTTTTTTCCACATTTGTCAATTTTTCATAATTTTTATGTGTTTTTCCACCAAGTTGCCTCCCAGCGTTAAAAATGTTTTTTACTGATTTTTGCGTCCAAAAAAATGATTTTTCACAAATTTTTTTACTCCCAATCCAATATTAAAATAGTCTAGCGTTGGTTGGCAACATTGTTGAAACTCAGCGCTAGCGTTTTTTTTTCTAGCGTTAACTGCTGGTATTGTGTTTGCTTACATTGATTTCCATATGAAAATGTAGTAATGAAAACAAAATGATTTGAAAAGTTGAAATACAATATTTTTGTTTTAATAGTTGCCGATGCTATATTTGTGTATGTTATCAAATTTATTCAAAAAGTGAATTTTATTTTTTTATATACTTATGTATATGTTATTAAAACTTTCATGGATATAAAAAAATATATGTATTAATGCAACTTTTAAATTAGAAGATTTTAAACAAAAATAGTTCATTATTAAATTATTAAAAACCATGAATATTTCGTTTTATAAATAGTCTAATTTTATACTATAATCTTAAGTTTTTTATATATAACATTCTAAATAATATGCAATTATAAATTTAATAAAAATATTTGTATCATTTTTGCTTTTTAAAAATTAAATATTACTTAATTATAATCTCAAATAAATTCATTTTCCGTTCGTTGAATATTTGGAACAAATAATATGAAAATTTAAAAGACTTACATAAAAAGTAATACACGAAGATCACACAAAAATTGATACCTCATGATATAGGTGGCGTCATAGATAATGGCGTATGTGGAATTGCGTTTTGTACAATTGGAGAAAATATCGAACTCATATCCAATGATTCATGCAAAACTTTCCAAGATGCTATAAATACTGCTTTAATTCGTTCGAAAGTATCGAAATCGTAAACAGATCGCGCTGTATTTGTTAAATCAAACGGCTCTAAAAATAAAAAATAAATTAAAATATTATAATTACAGTTTTGTTGTAGTGTATTTATAGTTATTAGGAATACAACTTGTTTGAATTTCCGGTTTTAAGTAAATTCGAGACTTTAATATATGTACTTAAGATCAGAAATGTAGGTCGGTCCCAGTAAAAGCACGGAAGTGAAATCCTTCTAATAACCGATCTATTTTTAGTATATGAAGGCACATAATCTATGATTTAAATCATGAGGATACAACATAATAAAATTGAACAAAATGTAAGAAAATGGAAACATGCCAGAAATGTAAAATTAATTATATTTGATTTGGGCATAATGTCGAGGTTTTATGAAATAATTATATTGTATGTTAAATACTGAATTTATACATATATTTTTTGCACAGTATTTTAAGTGGGCAGCAAAATAAATATCTCTTTCAGTGAAATAACTTTTAACTGACAAGTTATTTTAAAAAAAAAATACACCTTAACCAAATTTTTGTATGGGCTTGGGCGTGCTACATCTGTATATTTATTATCTGTGGTTAAACGATATCCATAACGTTGAATTTGTTGTTTGGTACAATGGTACAAATGTCATGAACTTGCAAGTACATAATTTTGCCGTGTTTTTTGGTTGATTTTATTAATTCTATTCAATTTCGTTTTTAAAGTAGTATAATTTATGGATATGTTTTTCTCTTATACTCAAATGCCGCCACAAATTACCAATTTCTTTTATAAATAAGTTCAAAAATACCTTCTATACACAATTCCTTCCACTGATGAATATCATTTTTTAAACTTTTAGCTTGTCTACAAACATCTATAGGTAATACTGCACCTGTACGTACAGATATGGCATATTGCGCATAACTAACGACATAAAAAAATTAAAACATAAGAAAATAATAATAAATTATTATTAAGTCGAAAGCTTACTCGAAATTACTATAATATTCTAAATATAGTAACAATAATTCTCCAAGTGTTTGGTTGTTTTGAGATTCATAATGTCCAATATCTTCATTCATATCAACAAAACCGAAATCATTTGATTTAAGCTTTAACAAATATAAAATAATTTACCGATTTTTATAATTTAAACAAATTTATATTTAGTTATAATATTATAATATCCAACTAAGAAAACTTTTAATTACTAAATTTTTATTTAATTTTTTTAATGTTTTCTTGATTGAATATCAAAATATAAAATATAAGGCAATTTAAAATTTTAATTACAATTATTTGAAATTTTTCTGGAAACATTTCATGTAAACAAGGCAGCACAGGTGGGTTAAGAGCATATTGCAGGAAATGAATAACCATCAAAACCAGCGAATAACTGGATATAGTCATATTCTTAGCATTGTTAATATTATGGAATTGTGCCCATAATTTTGTTATCAACACTAATGGTTTTAATCGCCAATCAACTAAAATTTATGATTCTCCTATGAATTAGCTTTACAATAAGTTAAAAAAAACTTACGCTGAGAATAACAATGTAATAGATGAGTATTTCGTATTCCAACACAGTTATTAAAATTTAAATCGACTTCAAGCATATGCATGGAATCACGAAATCTTAAAATTGGAACTTTAGCTTCAATTAAATTGAAATTTTCAAATACACCCAAAGTACCAAGATACTCCTTAAGTAACGTTAAATTGAACAATGCTTCCATTCTAGGATCTATACTAGTAGCATTCCGTGATACAAGACACATATCAACATCTGATGTATCAGCTCCAAAACCAGAAATAGTTGAACCAACTAAATACAATCCATATCTTGGATATGCCTTCTAAACATGAGAAAAAAATATTTTTAATTAATTTTCATATTATATATATATACGATTACATATACTATTAAAGTAAAAAATGAAAAGCATAAAATATTAATTTCATTATTTAACAATTAATTCATAGCACCAAAGTAATATTATTTATTACCGCAGAAGTGCATAAGCAAAGAATATATAATAATAAAGTCGTTTCTGAATTTAATATAAAACATTTAAAACAAAATTAAAAAAATGTTATATTTATATATAAATAACAACACAGGAAATCTTATTTCAAGAAAAATTATAAAATATTGCAATTGATCAATACATACGAGATAGGGCTGGTATTTCTTCCTAACAAAAGAGAAAAAAAATTACATATAGATTAATTTTAAGAGATAGCTCTTTCATTAATTTTGAGAAATATTTCACTTTCAGTTTCAGTTACATTAATATTAAGAGATTTTAGAATAAAATTTAGGATTCAACAAATGCGGGTTCAACAAATGTTATTCTTTGGTATAATGCTGGTATATTCTTTTAGCTAGTACATTTAGTTAAAGTATGAAATAAATTGGTATTTAGTAGACTAACATTCAATGGAAAATATTTCATTCCATTCTTCTCACAAACTGTAATTGTTACTTTATTGAATACCGATAAATTTTATATTTTAAATAGGTACCTGGTAATTTTAATTCTATAAAATATGTATCTAGTTGTATACAATAATAAGATTTAAATCACTAAAATATTTTACAATTGAAGGATTTATCCGTATTTTAGGTTTTGTCAATATACGTGATAATCTCTTTTCAATCTACATTATTAGTTTACCTTAATTGTTACATATAAATAACGCCACAAATACATTTTCTTTTTGTATGTTTCTTCAGTTTGTTGTGAAACTATAAATTTATTCCAAATATCTTGAGTTAATGGGTCCCATTTTGTGCCATTTAATAAATTTGACGGTGCCTCTTTAATTTCAATTAAATGAGCTCTCGCCAAAAATTTATCTGGAGGTGTGTATATATTTTCATGGAAACTGTGTGCACGAAAACTTGGAAACAAGTGTCGACGCCCTCGAAATGTGCCCCTCTGAGCTGGCTGACTGAAAACATTTAATTATAAAAAAAAAGATAAAGAATAATGGAAATATAGTTTGTTATGAAATTGCACATACATATAAATAAAAGTTGATTTATATTTATTTTTTTTTTGTTTCTGCAACTATTAACATTTTTGTTTATGCTTCAAAACTATATATTATTATATATACTTATAGTTTTTTTTTTAGAAATTTCTTACCTTCGTTTTGTATTCGATAATGATGTTCCGGCATCATTCACATATTGGTTATTTATTTCTGTAGAAGAAATATTGCTCGGACTATAAACCCCATAAGGGCTAAATGGCGGATTTAAACCCACATTCCAGTAAGTTAAATTCTGATGCGATCCATAATAATTGCCATGAGTCTTAAATATATCTTCTTCTGAATAAGCCGGCGAAAAACTAATAATTGAATTTATTTCTCCTAAATGATATGCACCAGCTCCAAGTATTTGTCTATTATTATTATTGTTATTGCTATTATTGTTATTATTATTGGTGTTATTAATACTGTTACTGTTAAGATTATTATTATTCATATTATTACTATTATAATTTATATTATTACCATCACTATGATTATTATTATTGATATTATTACTATTAATATGATTAGTATTATTACTATTAGATAAAATTGTTTTGTCATTATGTCTATAACTGGAATGGGAAGAATCTGATTCATAATCATTAGTTGAAGCACCTGCAAAAGAAATTCTATGAGGTGATTTTTCTACAGTTGCTGATGCTGCAGATATTGAAGAATTTTCTAAAAGATCATAATTAACTGCTGACGAATTCATTCCCGTACTATTACCGGAAATATTTTCATTTAAACTTTGTTGTCGAAAAATTAGTGGACTTTCAGATTTTGGACTTGGAGTTGGTGATCTACTATTATTAACAAATTTACCGGCATCAGTTAGAACATATGTAAGATTATTAAAGTTTTGATGGTTTCTAGTACGTTGTAGTGTTTGTGACGAATTATTATTTATATCATTTATACTAGTAGTTAAATTGTTAACATATTTATTGGTATTATTACCATTATATGTTTTTTTTATATTATTATTTTGATTATTATTAAATGTATTTTGTGATTTCTTAGCTTGATGATGCTGATGATGATTGCGAGCGTTGTTATTATTGTAATTAAGTCCACTATTTATGTTTTGATATTGTGGTGGATGAGTTTGCTGTTGATGATTCAAATAATATTGATTTTGTTGTTGCTGATGCTGTTGTTGTTGTTGTTGTTGCTGCTGCTGCTGCTGCTGTTGTTGTTGTTGTTGTTGTTGTTGTTGTTGTTGTTGTTGTTGTTGCTGCTGTTGTTGCTGCTGCTGCTGATGGTGATGAGGATGTTGATGTGTATGTGAATAATTATTGTTTTGATATAACTGGTGAGGATATGTTAATCCTCTAGATGTTAAAATTGGGGTACCAATGTTATTAGTAGATCGTACTGTCGAAGATGTTGATGATGATGGTAAACGGCCATTTAAATGATCAAATGTTTCGTAATTATTAAAATCTTTATTTGTATTAATAGTTTGATTATCAACTGATGGTATATTAACATCTTCCTGCATTGTATATGAATATCTATTTCGTAAATTTGTTGCATTTAAATAAGAAGTTGGATTTCTAGGAGCCGGTGGTGAGGGCGATGGTGTTGGTGTAAAACCTCTGCTACTACTACAACTAGATCCGCCAATAGTCATTTGTACTCCTACAGAATGTAAAAAATCTAAAGAATATGAAGCTGCTGGTGATACTGAAGTTGGAACAATGGTAGATGTTGAATTAGTAGCATTTACAGTTGTAGTATTTTGATCCGTGATGTTTGGTGTACTATTCATAACCATTGACACTTCTAATTGTGGTATAATATTATTATTCAATGACGAATTATTTTTTATATTCTTACAATTGTTTATATTATTATTATTTATTTTTATATTGTTAAATTTTAAATTATTATTATTCTTTGATCGTGACGGAGATGTGCTTTTAATTATTTTGCCACAATAATTATTGCTTTTATTTATGTTACTACTTTTATTAATACCAATTTGATTTTTATTAATATTAACAATATTATGAAGTATATTTTTCGTTTGATAATGGTTGAATTTTTTTGTATTATTATTACTATTATTATGAAACTTCTTACGATTTGAATAACTATTATGGCTACTGGTGTTGATAGAAATCTTTTTTTTAGATGTATGTTGAGTTATGCTACTTTTAATAATTCTTTGGGATTGATTATGATTCTTCGAGTTTGTATATTCAATTTTGCTTATATCTGAATTATTTTCTGATACATTCTCATTATTAATGCAGTTCACGTTTTCTTTATGGACTGAGATAATGTTAATATTTGAAGAATACATTTTTTAGTAGTATTATTATTTTAAAGAAATTTAATTTTGATTTCTCCAAATTGTGATGTGTTGATATTGTTTTATATATATAGTTTTTGTGTATTTTTGTGAGTTTTTATATTATATTACTTTTATCTTTAAAACAAATTACCTTAAATTATTTCATTTAAATATTTCATGCATGAGGCAGATTTAAATTTAATTTTTTCTTATTATATTGGTAGATTTAATGTCTTCAAAGTACTTGATTATCTATCACAGGACTAAACTCTTTTTATATTATATGTATAATATCTAAAAATAATAAAAAATAAATTACTTTATTAGTGAAATTGAATATTCAACAAAAATAATTGATGTAATTAGCTATATTTGTTCAAACTTATTTTCAAATTTATAACTATAAAATTCTGCAAGACTTTTAAATCTTACCGCCTTTTCTGATGAATATATATATTATATTATGTTCATATATAATAACGGGATATTGAAGTTCTTCAGAGAATTATTACAATTTATGTCCTTTTACATTTTCTATTTCCATACAAAATAAAAAAAATAATATAATATTATATTTACCTGACACATAAACTTCACACAATCATAATTATTTGACTGCAAATATTATCAATTATCAAATATATTCAGTAGGCAAAATATATTTCTTCTAGCAAAATTGCATTTTTTATTCCTTTTAGAATTTAGTTATGCCAATGATGCGTGAATTTGAAATAAACAGAGCAAGATTTTTCTGGACACTGTTCTGTTGTAAACAGCAAAAGCAAGATAATTTTGTAAAAATATAGGGTTATTCCTGGGATAATCATTCGTTATACATTACGTGAATGGCTTATTTTTTATACATGGAATGGCATATTCTTTTTACATTACGTGGAATGGAAATATAGAATGTCTCGCCATAATATATCAATTATCTATGTCTTATTAATCTAGATTTTCCTATTGTCGACATTTAAACATAATGTAAAATTAGTTAGTTTTAGCTTTGTATATAGAAATTATAGTACTATCACTTGACGCGATTGGCCGTGGTAAAACTGGTAACTAACATATAGTAAAGACATAAATCCAACGAACTATATAATATCTTTGTCCACAATAGTCCACGATAGAAATGCATACTACTGTTTCATATAACAAATTCATTTATTTTTATATGAATATATTGAAGTTAAAATTAATTTTACCTTTTTCATTATTATTTATATTTTACCTACGGTAATTATAAAATATAATATGCCTAGAATAATACATATATAACTAAATTTAAAAATAAATAAGATTCCCAATATATTTTTCAATATAAAATTTTCACAATTAAACATTTTTAGGAAAATACGAAGCGCAATTTAGAATCAACATTAAATTTACCCATATAATATTTTTTTTGTACTTCAAATATTTCAACTTTACCTTTTACGCTTTTCTATATTAATATTTGTTTCACGGCAACTCTTTGTAGTCAACCATATTTATATATAAAGGAGGTGAGACAGACATAGTAGGGGCAATTGAAAGTGGGAAAGAGCAAAAAAATACTTCAATATAAAATTCATTTTATAGTGTAAAATCACTAACATAGCCAATCCTTATGTCCTATTAACTAACCCACGAATTACTCTCAACGTACGCCACGGTAACATGCTACAATGCTCTGTAACAAAAAGTTCATCCCATATAAAATGTATGCGAGCAGTTAAATTTTTTTTTTGGGAAATCATCATGATGAAAAATTAATAAACTTAGTCATCTAACTCGTACATTTTTTATTTTTTATTAAAATAAAAAAATTAACAATGCTGTTTTAACACAAAAACAGAACTTTGAGAGTAATTGTAACTCCGTTTTAAACGTTGCGCTGTAGAGAGTTGCCGTTACGTTAGTTGAGAGTAATTCGGGGGTAAGTCTAGCTCTAGCTCTAGCCTGTTGGAAACTGTAATCTGATATGAGTTTTGATTTTGACAGTTTTTTAGAATCGCGACATCGCGTCGAGGAGAAGTTCGCACGTGTTATTATTATATTGGTTTTGGTTGTTGGTTGGACTTATAATATAGGTAGTTCAGTGCTGAGCAGCATATTTGAATAATAAAAGAATTAAATATACATTATTTACATTAATTTAAATATTTAATTAAATGGGCTTCCGAGGTGGGGGAAATCGTGGCGGTGGTGGTCGTGGCGGAGGGTTTCGTGGACGAGGTAAGATAATTTTCGATATGTACAGAAATAGTAAATATAATATTTTATTTTTTAAGGTGGAGGTGGTAGTGGTGGTGGTGGGTTTCGTGGTGGAAGAGGTGGAGGAAGAAATTTCGATACTGGTCCACCAGAACGTGTCATCCCTTTAGGAAACTTCGCTTATCCATGTGAAGATGACTTAATATGTAAAGTAAATATCGAAGATGTTCCATATTTTAATGCGCCAATATATTTAGAAAATAAGGAACAAATTGGTAAAATTGATGAAATATTTGGGACGCTTAGGGATTATTCAGTTTCAATAAAGTTAAGTGAAAATATGAAAGCATCAAGTTTTAAAAAGAATGAGTCCTTATACATTGATCCGCAAAAGTTGTTACCTTTAAATAGATTCCTTCCAAAGCCCGCAGTACCAAAGGGACCGAAGAAGAAGGGTCCACCAGGTGGAGTAGGTGGAGGTCGTGGTGGTGGTGGGGGACGTTTTAATGGTGGTGGCCGAGGTCGGGGTGGTGGCTTTGGAAGAGGTGGTGGCGGTGGTTTTGGAAGAGGTGGCGGTGGTGGTGGCTTTGGAAGAGGTGGCGGTGGTGGTGGCTTTGGAAGAGGTGGTGGCGGTGGCGGTCAACGTGGCGGAGGCCGAGGACGTTGGTAAAATAATAAGCCTCGAAAGATACAACTATACTATAATAAAATATGAACTCTATAAAAATAATAACGTGTATTTTTTTATAATATCTACAAACAAATGAGCCGTTGATTTTGAAAGTGGGGCAAATCCATTTTTCCCACTTTGGAAATGAAAGCATTTGAAAAATAATTGACAAATTTTTTACTAGGTATAAATTTATACAGATACATTAATATTTATTGTGAATTGATTAAACATAAAGTTTATATTAATTTGTAATAAAATTTAGCTTTAACTAATTTTATTCACAAAATGGACTTGCCCCACTTTTAAAATCAACGGCTCAAATATTATAGCTGCAGATAAAAAAACCTGATTAAACTGATATACCTATTACCTACCTAAATTAATTGTGTTACATAAAATCAAGATTTGGACATCATACCGCAATATAATTTAAAACGTCGAAGGAAGGACTTTAAGCCACTTGTTTTTGTTGAACAAATAAATACTGAATATACAAGAAATATTCTTTAACAATTTTTAATAGCTACATTATTATTTTAATAAATACAGGAAATCGTCTACAAACAACTTATTAACAATTAAAATATGATTTATCAATGTTTGTGCAAAAACGGGTTAATTTGCTGAATTTCTGTACTGTTTCTGCTAATATATTATTTGGCAGTTTGGTTGTTAATATTGTAAAAATGTGACCAAAAGTTACAGCATCTAACTCCGTTGGTCTGTTTCCATAAAAATAAACATTGTCACCAATTTTTTCACTTAATGTTTCACAACATTTCTCAACTTTCTCAACAACTTCTTTTAATGACATATCATGCCATTGATATACATCAAGTTGTTTCATAATATGACTACGTTTTTTACTATTTTGCAATATATTGAGAGGCCATGGAAATACACAGCCGTTCCGAATGTAGGTAACTTCTTTGTAAACAATCGGTTCTACAAATGTTATGTATAATTCGGCATTAGTAAAAATATTTTCCACCAACGAAATATATGCACGTAAATCTGAAGTTTGATCAGGATCCAACCAATTGCTAAGTGTAATTCCTTTTTGTTCAACAAATGAAATAATTGGCTCAAATTCTGCAACAACAAATGCACCAACTTTAACAAAAGGAAGTTTAGTCATTCTACCACCAGGCGACATAAACTCAGCATTAGCACAAGAATGAACCTTAAATGGTAGCTTGCACATCTTCAGGAAAGCTTTTACAGCTAAACAACTAGCATTTTCAGCTAATAAAATCTGTTCAGCCTCATATGGCTGATATAGAAGAGCATCATCCAGCCACGGATCGGATCCTATTATTTCTTCATTTATATATTGCTTCATCAAAGAGGAGCTAGCCATTTTTTTCTTAAATTTCTTTGTTTTTGTCAGAAACTTGAATTAACAACAAGACCATAAATTTAATATACCACTAAGTTCGCGTCTAAATTGGTTAAATGTAAAAATTGGAAAATTCCAAATTTTCACAACCATAAATAAATCCGAAATTTTGACATTCAAATTCATCTTTTGCAGGCGCCGAAAATTTTAACGAGTTAAATTGATAGTGTGTTTCTTATTTACGCTCAGACCAGTCTAATCTAATCTGATTTTTTCTGATTTTATTATTGTTTGTGGCTAATTTTGTGCTTGCTTTTCTTGTTTTGGCTACATTATTATCAGAGTAGGCATTTTAAAGTGAAATTGCAATATAGTGAAGTATTGCAAATATCATTTCATGACATTCCACAAGCAAATAATTATATGGAATACTACTGCAAATATTGTTCAAACTTGCATTTTTTTTGTAAATTGAATCAAATATTTACATTATTTTTATATTTAACTCTATAAACTTAACTATTTCATTGAAATGCAATAGCAATTTAGCTATTTCATAAATGTGGAATGCCAAGAAAATGAAACATGAAATACTTCACTATTGCAATTTCATTTTGCTTCAGATGCCACTTCAGATTGTCATATCTAAATTTTTTTATATTTATTTATATTTTTTGTAAATTAATAGCAATAAAATATTATAAAAATAAAATATTATAAAAAGTCGATCTACAGATTTAAAGGCCAGTATGCTACTCGCGATTAGGGAAAATTACCATACAAAATTTAGCTCAGCTAAATATAAGATTACGATTTATCCCGAAATTTCGCTGAAGTAGTACGCTACTCAAGATTACTAAAAGCAGGAAAAATCGGCGCCTGTCAAAAGTCTCCACTAAATATTTCACGTGAAATAATGTTCTGAACATTATTTCGCGTGAAATTTTGACATTTGAAGAAAAAAAAATCAAATTTTTCAAAAATTAAAACATCAAAATGAGTGAAGAAATTTATTTAGACTTGGAATATATCGATTCCATAGACATAGATGTCAAAATCTATCTCTACACAATATTTTTTCACAATATTTTATCTCTACATAATATTGAAAGTTTGGAGATCGCGTTAAAATTTAGCTAATCTTCAGTAGCATACTATACTTAAATAAGAAACACACCAATTTGAATTGAAAAATTATTATACCGTCGAGTTACTTTGCGCTGGCTTCGATTTGCGTTGAAGAAATTACATTGTGAATCAGCTATAAAGTCTATTTCGGGAATTCGGTGTATTTTCAATTTTCATATAGTGCACCATCCTAAGTTTTCTTCCACAAATTTCTTTTCAGACACACACTTTCTTACACTCTCCATGGTGTTGTAGATGTAGACAATTTTTTGACTACACTTTCACCTTTTTTACATCAGCGCCTAGAAAAAGTGTACACTTTTCTACACCCTCAAATTTGAAGGTGTAGAAAGTGGAGATGTAATTAATTTTTTTTTTAATTTTTTAAGGTGGAAATATATACTATTCGTCAATTAAATAATGTTTTAATCACAAATTATGAAAAAAAAGTATAACAATTTAAAATTATAAAGAATTTTGTCAGGGTCTAATAAAGTATAAAGTTTGTCTGAAAAGAAATTGGTATAAAAAAAAAAGAAATTGGTATTAAAAAAGAAAAGCTCTTTTTCTCAAAGCATATTTCTATTGATTTTCATATATACAATTTTTTTTTAAAGTTACAGTGACAGCTAAAGCTGGCATTGTGTTTGGCTCTTAATTTTCATTCAGTTCATTATGATGGTTAGCCCTTAACCTAACAAAATATATTGTGATTTTGGAAGGGAACGAGAGATTCAGAATATTGAGTTCGGATCTTCTTTTAAAAGTTTGATTGAATATAATGTTATCAATACAAAAATATTACTTTTTCGGAAGAAGAAAAATAATTAATTTATTAAATGCAAAGTTCTCTACTCAAGTGCAGAATCTTAATTCTGATGAATACACACAGAGACCTATGTATCCAGAAATTTTATGCAATTCCTCTAATAGCAAATATATTAGAAAAAATGAATTATGGCATGAAGAGATTAAGAAATTAAAAACTGTCGAGGAGAAACTTATCAAACTTAATATGCCACGATATTATGGGTACAAATGTGTAATGATTGGTGATGAAAAGTTCCCATATAATTGTTTACCATTAACACAACACTATACCAGGACTATGCTTAATATAAATAATAATTTACCAGAATTTTATAATATTCAGAATAATATAGTTGATAAATTGATTGAATCTATCAAATCAGATATTATAGATTGCATCGAATTTGCTGCATTTTATTTCCAGTAAGTTTTCACAAAATTTAGTAATAAATATGTACTTATTATGCATATTATTATGTGTAATTTTTCAGTCATAAATATAAAAACAATGCAGATTTATCACCTTCAGAAAAAGATAAAATATTTGGTGAAATGATTACACAACAAATAAATAGAACGCTTATAAATGTACTGTCACCAGAATATCAACATTTATCAGAAGTAACTTGTGACATTGAACCCAGACATGAAGCTTTTTGGTGGGTAGGATGCATAGACCCACCGAAGTCTACCCAAAAAAGTCGAAAAGGTTTAAAATGGTTAAAGCAAAATGTAAATGACTCCGTTGATCGCAACATACAATATTTAGGTAATATATTTATATAGTATCTATACAATTATAATTTAATAGATTTATTACAATATTGGTGTTTGTTATAGGTCAACCTTATTTAGCGTTGCGCCATAAAATACCACTTCAACAAATATCTAACGAAGCAATTATTAACAAGCAGAAAGATAAAGAGGAAATAGCTTTGTATCCATATGATGCTAGAACTATTGGTTATTCGACACATCATAGATATGGAACCAATATACCTGGTAGGTATATTTTTATTTTAAAAATCATAATTCAATTCGTAATTAATAGGATTTTTTCCTGGGAGTCCATATCAATTTGGAATATTATCATATCAAAAACGTAATCACATGGTAACACGACATTACGATAATGATATCGCTGATAATCAAGATGCTCTACATGCTCAAGGAATTCAATCTAGTTTTGCATGGTTATTTGCTCAATCATGTTATCAGGGTTTTTCAAGTTTTAATGATATTACTTATCCGTTAACAACACAAACAATTGTAACAAATGGACAATATTGGTCTTTTTATGTTTATCAATTAAATACCACATTGATTCATTCAAATAATGCAAAAGATAATCCTAAAGTGAATAAATGTTGGGGAACTATGGAATTAAAATTATTTGAAAAAATTGAGGATAATAACAAATGTATTGGATTTAATGATGATGTTTTAAGAAAATTAATTAATTTTTATATTAATGCGCCAGTGGATAGAAATATTAATTTAAAACCATATTTAGGTGAAGATGAGCAAATAATTGCAGATATAAAGGATCCAGATCGAAGAGAATTTTTAGAAAAAACATTTAAACATATGACATCGAATAGACCTAAACACCTACTAGTTCCAGAAATTTATATGTGGGAAAAAATTTATAAAATTGATAATAACACTCGTCCTTTAGAAGCTAAGAAAAGATTTTTTGAACGTGGTATTAATCCGTTTAAAAGACGAATGGATCAGCATACACCACCTTATATTCCACGTAGCTTACGACCAGACGGTCCAAAAAGTAAAAAAAGATGGGGGAAAACTTATTATCCGTGAATGCTTCCAGTAATAACAAATTTAAAATAATTATATACCTAATATTTAATTTTGTCAAATTTATTAGCCTTAGCCTTAATAAAGACAAGCGATTTTATAATATATACATAAAACATATATGTTTATAATACTAATTTATAGTTAAACAATCCCTTCACCAAAAACTACTACTGAACGATATTTATTAAAGTGTATTTAGAAAGAATAATATTTTTAATTGTTGGCGTAGTTGCTGACATCAGAACAATTTGTGGTAGATATTGTTCGTAAGATAGATTTTCTGTTGTTCTCAAGAAGTCGTACTGACTTTCTACTAATAGATATTCCGTTAAGTTTCAGTTTTCCTCTTAGATATCTTCTTTCAAAATTCGTTTGCAGATCATTCCAATCGGATGTATCTTCCTGTTTTCTATATTCATGTAATTTGTGTAAAGTATTTTTCCGTACTGGTTCATTGGATTCTTCTGTTTCCGAATTTTCTTCGTCTGTTTTACGAGGTCGTTGTAATTTTTTCGCTATTTCTAGTGAATGACCTCTTAGTTCTTCAGCTACGTCATTCGAACTCTTATGTGCAGGTGTACAAAACCAATTCAATGTTGTTGCCGCTAGGATTTGTGAAACTGTAGCACATCTATGGGCAATCATAGCAAGGAACTGTATGGCTAGAATAGAGCCGAAAAATAACACAAAGCAACATCCGATTGGATCCAATTCCATATATTTTCTATATATTGTGACTTCAAAAGTTTCATCAGCAAATTCAATGGTATCCTTTGCGTTGAAAGGCCAGCGTATATGTAAGTAGCTTTTTTGAATTTGAAGTAAAAAAACTATTAACACAAATAAAGAATTTATCATTACAAAAGCGAAAACAACAATATTTCTTAATGTTTTTAGCTTTTCACGAATGTCTTTTTTCTCTTCAGGCGTTTTAAAAAGGGGATGTAAGTATTCCTTAATAACATCGAACCAAAACATTTTTTCGTTTAATGGTAGGTTATGTAGTTTAAAATTGCACAGTACAGGATCATCCGCCCATCCAGTTAGATAATTACAGTTTAATCCCTCTTTATTTTCAGGTTTATCATCAGTAACTTTTTTTACATCACTACTATCAGACATTACTGAACTTTCTCCAGAAAGCTTCAATTCTAGATTGTTGAGTTTATTATTTATTATTATAAACTGTTCCGAAATCAATTGTTTGTCAGCAATTTTTTCATTAGTACACAGCATACATCGGAACATGTTACCAAAAGAAAAATCCATAAATCCTTCATCTTCGTTATTAGTTTTAAAATTGTAAAAAAAATTTTGGATTTGATTTTTTCCACGCACTTTATTTTGATCTTCTTTTGCTTCTGGTTTTTTCTCTCTAGTTCCCCAAGAAACATCATTCATATTAAATACTGAATATATTAAAAGTAGCATGTACATCGACGGTATAGTAATGAAATAAATAATTCCGCAAGTTAAGGCACTAACTTCTTGGGGATGTAACAGCCCGGTTATTACTATTTGAACAGCTACTGCAACAAAGAATAAAGAAGTTGGGGACATTATACCATCCTCCATAACTTGAATAATGATTCCAATTAACACAGCCATCATTACCAAACAATATAGCGAGCTGATGATGAATGCTGCTATCAACTGATACTTTTGCTCTGCAAAATAACATATAAACATAAAACTTATAACTGGTATGAAATTATATAAGAAAGATGTCCAAATATCAATATGAAATACAGTTACAAGCGATCCTACCATCATTAAGAAAATTGTACCTGGACCTAAAATTGTACCGATCATTATCATTCCTTGATACATTATATATGGCGTAGATATACTATTATTATTCTTTACAATTGATTTTGCATCACTCAATAAATCAAGGATATTAGCAATAGTTGATGGTATCCATCTACGACGCTGAATAAAAAATTCGTTAAAATTTTCAGGAGAATGAGTATATGCATCCGATGCTGCTGAATATTCTACACGAAACTTTTGTTTTAACAATAAAGTACATAGCCATCTATCTTCACCTTGGTCATATTGAACGAAATGTCTAGCTATTTTTGGAACTGCTGTATACTTTTTCATAACACTGTCTTCCATTAAAGCCCGTCCTCTAAATAATGAAAAACAACCTGGGCTACAAAGAACGCAACCAATCACATGTTCTGTAGCTTTTTGAAGCCAATGGCCAATAGCATATTCAAATATTTGGTACCAAACCATTGGACCTTGCCCGACAGGATGAATTCTACCACACGCCGCACCTAAATCTGGATCAACTTTCATTCGCCCAATCAATAAATGAACTGCTTCCGGTTGAAAATCTATATCTCCATCTAAAGCTAATAAAAAAGTATTTTGTGCAATTATTATTTTTCGCTGAGTTGGCGCTTCCATTTCCATAATTTTGAATCCTAATAAGTAGTACATATACATTACTTGTGACCATCGTTTTTTGTTTCTTATTTTTTCATTATTTTTTAAGTGTGCAATCATTTTTGTTCGTCCTGGCAGTATCCAAATTAATCGCGCACCATATGGAGTCTTTATTTTAGTAGCATGATTAATATTCATTTTCGTATTATATACAAGTGATGTAGCCATTTCAATAGAATCTACTAAAGTTTTTACATATTTATTGATTGGTGGATTGTTAGGATCAGCACAAAATTTGGGCTCAGTTATGAACGCATCGTCAAAAAATATGTGAACTTCTAACTCGTAATAATCATCGTCATGATAAGCACAGTTAAGATATTGTTTGGCCATTCTGCGAGCACATTGATCTTCATCTAATCGAATAATAGATTTTAAGAACTGCATCATTTCTTCTTCCTCTTCATGCCACATTGTTGCACACACAAACAAATGAGGTACATGATCACTTTTTCGATATTCAAAATTTTTAGTATTTTCTTCTGAATTTTCTGGATCAACAAATGTTACTGAGTCCATATATTCCACAAATTTTTCTTGATCATTTTGTCTTCTGTTCATAGGTATACAAAGATCAATTAACAAACTGCTGTACCATGGTAAAATAAAAAGTTTCTCAGTTGAGGCATTTTTATTATTCTTTGGAAACCACACATGTCGTATTATCCACATTTGCGATAACCATCCTAAAACCCAAATATATATGTTTTCATTTATAATATAATCATATATATTATATATTGGCAAACTTTTGAATGCAATGTAATCTGGGAGGTAATTATGAAAAAAACATGTGTCAGACGATCTTAACGCAGAACATATTGTTAAAAATATTAGTGACAATGGTCCAACAATACAAAGAGGAAATGCCAAACTAAATTCTTGTATTTTAATTTTGCATGCAAATTTTGCGCAAATATAGCACAAATATGAAGATGTTATATTAATTATAAGTATTGATAAGTGCGAACTTTGCGAACTTATTATAGATCCTTCATATTCTTCGGACGAAATATTTGTATATAAATCAGTGTATATCGGAGATCTTTGTTTAAGAGATATTTTATGAACATTCCAACCAGCTGCAAAATATTGAAAGTAGGAAATAAAACTTCTACCATCAATTAAAATTGCCAGAAAAGTAAATATGGTAGTTTTTAATGGAGCCAGAAATAAGTATATATATGGCCGTGATTCACTAAGTTTCTGCCTAAATTCTAGTAAACCTTTTATTTGATATTTATTAGGTAATCCGGACGAATAATTTTCCCACCACCGGCAAGATATTAAAAGTAAAGCTACTGGTATCTTCCAAATCTCTATAATATTTTCAATGAACGGCCATATAATTAATCCAGTTAGTTGACCACATAGTGCAAAACAGGTAATAGTAAAACGTATTGGCGCTATCCAAATGGATTCAATTCCAATTAATAATCCCAAAATTGATGGTATAAAACAAGCACAATTTGTTAACATAAGTGCTCTCACTGAATTCAAATTGGGAAGAACGGAAAATACCAACAGTGCTAAGCCTATCACATGAAATATATCCATAATTCCTACGGCCAATATTTCCAACAGTGTAGGTTTTCGTATATTTTTAAAAAAACAGATTCTTGACATTCGCGAAAAAGTAAAAACTTCTGCGGCTGCGAAAGAAAATATAAGAGCCCATAACCAGAATATTCGTTGTTCCTCCGGAATAAGTGCATAAACTTCTCTGTTGGGATGTCTAATATCGCAGTATTTCACAAAGTTTCCTTTAGTCAATTGAGAAGTCATAAGGGCAATAGTAATCTTAGACACAATGCAGCTTATTAAAATAATCGTAAATACGGTAATATAAACAATTAACTTTAATATCTTAAGCCATAATTCAAATTTTTTCCAATTTGCTGTTGACCCAGATTGTCTTTCTGGTTCAGGATCTCGAAAGGAGTTCCATAATGGCTTTGACCTTCGTTCAGTGTTATTACTTCTTTAAAAAAAAAAAAAACTATTTTAATATGAATAATTATTTAGAATATGAAATACCGCTTTTGTAGTTGTACAGTGTCATCAAAAAAACCAAATTGTAACACATTCTTTTCTTCCATAATTAATTATTTCTTACAATTATTGAACAACATACTATTTCAAAATTAACTTTCTTAGTATACTAAAATATTATTTATAAATAAACAATTAAATATTTCGTAATGAACTATCTAAGTATTATTATATACTTTGGTATATTTAACAAATTCTTTGAAATTGATTTGTTATCTTTGTGTAATTTAGATAAGATCAAAGAATATATAATGTAATAATAAAGAATTCGCATGTAGAACAAATGCGAAATTTTAAATTTTTCTTTGCGGGTCACAATATTGGAAACCGCTCTACAAAATTCTGAAATTTCTCAAAATTTGTGTGTTTGATTTGAATTATTTTTATTTCTCTCAAAATTATGCATAATTTTTTCGCATAATTTGTATATTGAAATTTTAAATTATATTTTATTTTGTATTCATATATTTCATCTTTAATAATTCATGTTAATAAAAATAGATGAATTGGACTTTTGAAAAAATACGAATTTGAATTAGAAATATACTAATTTAATCTCGAAAAATACTAATTTGGACTGGAAAAGCTATTATATAACCAACAACCTCCTACAACTCTCCCGCGCGGATATAGCCAGAACCATAGCTGTATACACGAGACACTGGCCAATAGAAGAACACGCTGCCAGACTAGGTATCCCAATCAACCAATCACGACGTTGCTGCAAGGAGATGGAGCCAAGTGAGAAGTAAACAGTAGCGCACTTTGTGTGTGCCACATGCGCAGTGTTGGTTTCGTCACTTGTACCAACTACCAACCAAGTAATCATAAATCACAATATTGCTTGGTTGCAAGTGCAAACCAAATAAAATTATTTTTCTATATTTATATAATATACATGTACTATATATAAATTTAAATAATTTGATTTAGTTGCACTTGCAACCAAGCAATATTACAAATTATAACATACTTATGTATATATGGTATAATCATTTCCGGTATAAGCATTTCCAGTCCAAATTAGTATTTTTCGAGATTATACACACATATACAGTGAGCCGAAAAAGTGTTCGTACCCTAGCAAAATTTGCAAACAAAGTAGAAAAACAAACAGGTACAGGCAAAATTAAATGAAATAAATGACTACATTTTAGAGAGGCATTTATTACGTAAATTTACAGAAAAAAAATTTGAGTTTTTTCCAAGCGGATATGATAAAAATACAGGTAATATTATCTAACAGCTAAAATGAATCCCCAAAAACTCTTCGTATGGCACAGTTATTTCCAATTTGCAATCTAATTAACATCAAATTCAGATCGGAAGTTAAATATTAATTGAGTGGACAATTTACAATAATTTAAAAAAAAAATTATTTGAGACATTTAGTTTCCCATGCAGAATTAATCATGGACCGTGTCAAAAGAAAACAATTTAAAATTTAAGAACAAAATATTATTGTACAACTACAACAAGGCTATATCATATCAGGAAATTGGAAATATTATACATCGAAGCAAATCCACCATTCAAAATGCTATTAAAAAATTTACAACGCAAAATACACGATAGTCAACAAAGCAAGATCTGGTCGTCCAAAACCAATTACTACTCGAGAAGAGCGCACGGTACTAAAGGCTATCGATAATAATCCTAGGATTAGTGCTCCAAAAGTATGCTCAACGATTGACCAATCATTCAAAAAAAATATATCCACAAATTGTTCGTGATATACTAAAAAAACATGGGTACAATATCCTAGAGTAGCACGCCACAAACATCATATTAATCTAATGTTATAAGTGATGTTATAAGTATAATAGTACAGTTACCATTGCTATGACAGTGTTTTTAAAAAAATTGCAGAAAAGTATGTACTTACACATATTAAATCATAACTATTAAAGGCTCCGTGAATTAATATACAATGTATTAATCTACAAATCCAAAGTGCATTAATATACAAAACCAAAGTGAAACAATATACAAAATAATTTGTACATAGACTACATAACATAGATTCATTTTGATTATGCATTAAGCACAAAAATACACAGTGCAACAAAATACAAATTTGTTATTTTATTTCAAATCAAAAATTTCAATATTATTGCATTTTTTATTTTGAAATAAAATAGAAATGTTGAAAGTGAATTAAAATACTTTTATAAATTGTTATTCAGAAACACACATTAGTACATAAGATTTAGATAGGTATAAATAAACTTAATTTGTTTATCACATATGCTAAAAGTGTCCACAGGGCCGGCAGAGGCATGTACAATTCACTTTTTGTTTTCAATTTCACAACATAAGGACATAAAGTTCATTAACATTTAACATACAAAATATAAAAATGCAATAAAATACAAATTATTTTCTAGATTATTTCATTTTATTCCATAATGTTTTTCGTATTACTGCACTTTCAACAGTGTAATAATATACAAAACTTTTATATAAATTTTTTTTATTTTATCGCACATTGGATTTGTAGATTAATACATTGTAGATTAATTCACTGCCCCTATTTAAAGCGAGAGTCGTAAAAGTAGGCTCGGTCCTCGATTAATAGGTAATTGGTTTACATATTACATTATGTTAGATTTACCGTTATTTCCATCTATGTTGCTATATCTGAGATGTAAGTGCAACCAAATATAATTATTTATATTTATGTACACGTATAATATATATATAGAAAAATAATTTTATAGACTAGAGCTAGAAAAATTAATAGAAAAATAATTTTATTTGGTTGCACTTGCAATCAAGCAATGTTGCAAATTATTACATACTTATTTATGGTATAAGCATTTCCAGTCCAAATTAGTATTTTTCGAGGTTATACATATTCGTGGTTCATGTATAAATAAATTCGTGGTTCATGTATAAATAAAATAAATGAACGCATTCGTGGTTCATGTATAAATAAATTTGTTTTGACAATTGCCGCGTTCAGCAGAATTGCCGCGTTCATCTAGCGCTGCAACCGCACTAGATAGAGCAGCAAAGATTATATTGCCGTTCAGTAGAATTTTTCGATAAATATCCCTTAAAATTAAAACCCTACTTAGCTCTCGAAAAAATAACCGTTCAGTAGAAAAAATGCTCCAGCGCTCGATGCGCTAGACTCTGCTGAACGCGGCAATTAACTTTGAAATATTAACTTAACTTTGAATATTGAAATTACCAAAAAATATAAATTTCTTGTTTTTTAAGTAACTTCAGATCACATAAATAATAATCAAACAAAAAAATTATATATAAGTATCACATGTATTTATTATTCCCTTTAATGTAGCAGCCAACTGTAGTCTTATAAACATATACACAACACAGTCCACAGTCTTGACGGGTTAGTAGTGATGGAATTGCGACTTGGAAATCCGTGCGTGAGTAGTACTGATATTTCCGTGTAAGAGAATTTGTTTAGTGGGAATCTTCTTTACTTCATTTTGCCATTTTATTTTTTTTGACAGTCAGTCAGTGATTGTCACTGTCAGTTCAGCTAAATCTTCCTTTTTCAGTTTGTATTCGCGGGTGACACACGTGTTAAAAATGGTATGTTATTGATAAAATATAGATTTATATTCCACAAAAAAACTGAAATGATTAATAAATACAATAAAATCTTTATATGTTACCAGTTTATGTATTTATTCAACAATTTTGGTTGCAAGTGTAACGAATTTTTAAATTTTATGAACTAAATAATTCACTCTAACCTTAATACTAAAGTGAAATTCTTTGCTTTTATACTTTCAGTCTCTAGTTATTCCAGAAAAATTTCAACATATTCTACGTATCATGGGTACAAATATCGATGGTAAACGGAAAGTTACCATCGCTATGACAGCCATTAAAGGAGTTGGTCGACGATATGCTAATATTGTCTTGAAAAAAGCCGATGTCGATCTTACTAAACGTGCTGGTGAATGTACAGATGAAGAGGTATATATAATAATATAATATATGCTATTCAAATTTTTTGTATATAAATATTGTTCTAAATATATAGGTTGAAAAAATTGTGACAATTATTCTCAATCCAAGACAGTATAAAATTCCCAATTGGTTCCTCAATAGACAAAAGGATATCATAGATGGAAAATATACACAGTTGACATCATCTAATTTGGATTCAAAATTACGTGAAGATTTGGAACGTTTAAAAAAAATTCGTGCTCATCGTGGTATGCGTCACTATTGGGGTCTTCGTGTTCGAGGTCAACACACCAAAACAACTGGACGTCGTGGTCGTACTGTTGGTGTTTCAAAGAAGAAGTAAATCGTATTTAAATTGATAATTACACTAAATTATACAAAATGAAACAATAAATATGCTTCATGCAAAATTTAAATCAAGAAAACTTGAATAAGGATTTTTTTTTAAAAATATTATTTTAAATACAAATACATTGTCAAACTATTTAACAAATTCGATGTATGTGGAAGGAGTTTTTAAATGGTATTAGTTTTAAATAAATTCTGTAAAAAGAAATTATTGGGTTATATTAAAAATTATTTCCATTAGTTTTTCAAGTCATTTTTTAAAACATGTAAATTTCTTATGAACTAAAGAGGCAACAATAAAACTTAAAATTATTCTACAATATAAACTAAAAATATGTATAGTATTCCGGATCAATTCCATCTTTTTACTTTTTTAATTTTGCTTTGTGAATAATAATACTAATTAATAATAGTCAAATAATAGTTTAATGACAAAATTCAATTGGTTTTTATAAAGATTAAGCCGTTCGGAAATTATTGTTAAAAAAATTAAAAAAAGTTAAATGAACGTAATATTTTTGTACAACAATGAGTTAAATTTTATATAGGTAATTAAAAGATTTCTCTATTTTATAGCTTTTACAGAAGACCCTAAAATGCCATCGGTTTAAAGGCTATTAAATGTTGAATACTGACGTCAAAACTTCCGCTTTAACCGATTTAAAAAAAAATCTATGGAGGTTAAGTAAGCGTCAACCAATAGTAAGGGAAGTAGACCTCCTTATAAAAGCCATTAATTCTGATAAGGTCTACTTTAACTTACTATTGTTGAAGCTTACAACCTCAATAGAAAAGTACCTTGATATGATATTATTTGCTTGTTTATTAGTTTTTAGTTGAACATTACTTTAAGGGAAAGTATTTTTAAAGAACTTTTTTTTATTTATATTTTATAATACTAAAAATGAAAATTTTTGTAATTATAAATAAAAATATTAAATTTGTGCAATAAAATATATAAATAGAAATAATAACAGTAGAAATAATATTTCAAAAGGTTAGAGACAGAGAATATATTTTTTTTTTGTTCAAGATTATTTAAGTTATATGATTTATTATTTTTGATTGTAACAAAAATATTGTTGTACACAAATTTGTTCGAATTTGGATATAATAATGATTGAATTATAATAGTTCATATAGATATAATTTTCTTCGATAATTGGGGTAAATTTATCAATAATGTGTACTATTCGTATCATATGTATATACTTATTTGAGATATGTAGATAAGAAATTAATTATTGATGTTAGTTTTCATATTATGGCAACATTTCAAATATTTTATGTTTAAATATTTACGTTTATAAAGCATAAGTTAATAATGTTCATATATTTAGTAGAGAATCATTGAAAATGTATTTATGTTTATTATATTATAACAATATTAATTTATTTATTATTATAAAATCTTCAAATAATTAAATAAATTTATTAATAGGATAGGTGATATCTGATATATGATAATGCTAATTGAAGAAAAACAATCTTTTTATTTAATTTAAAATTGTAAGTATAAATTACAGATAATAATATTGTACAAACATATATAAAAAACATGAAAAGAGTGTATTATAAATATAATATAATAAAAATTACTATAAAATATATCCTCGGGTCATACCAAAACGTTGAAAAATTAAGATAAGTAACACATTATGATTATACATTATGACCAATGTTACATACAAAGTTTGCTGTCTATATAATATAATATAGATACAATCTTTTTTATGCAAAATATACTTCTGTTAATAAAAGCTCAATTAAATTATATTATCTTTACATAATTTTAAAGTTGTAGAGCCTTAATTTCTTTTAAAAATTGCCACATTTTGTTTTAGATTACTTGATATTATGTAATTAAACATGACTATACAGCCACAAAATAAAATATATTCTTATATATATATATATATATACATTAATATTGGTGTAAAATATGTGTAAGTATCTAAAGATAAAATAGCTATTTATTCGTCTTGAGAAAAATTATGCAAATTCCACTATATACTAAACAAATTTGTTAAACAAACTTTGATTACAAAGTCATCTACTCGTATACATTATATATATGTATATAGGGATAGGGAATATCCAGCCTGAATGGACATTATAAACTTAAACAATGTCTTGCCCATGATATTTAGTAATTAAAGCAAAGACATTTTATTCTGTATATTATGTTAATATAATAATAAATTTAATTTCTTAAAAAGTATATGTATATGTTATATGTATATTGTACATATATATTGTAAATACGTATGTACTTATATAAACAAAAACACTAACACAATTCTTTACCCTATATATTCCCAGCAATCTATTAAAGACTTTTCATCCCTTTTCTGATATCTATCTATAATAGTTGTTGAGTATATTTACAAATATAAATTTGTATATATATGTACATATATATAACTTGGAAATTAAGCAAAATAGTCTCTTATTTAATTTCATTTATTACTCTATGGAATAAGTTTCTTATCTTATGAATTTGGGACCTAAAGTTTTTAATTTCTTAGTTTTCTAATGATTTACTTTAACTCCTTACATCCTTACATGTAGCTATTATTTTAATAGTGTATTTTTGTATTATGACAAATTAAATTTTTTACACACCGCACTTTAAACTGTATTGGAAATTGGAATAACTTAACAATGATTCTGTTTAGTATAATTCTGGATTTTTTGGTGTGAAAAAATTATCTATAGATCCGTATTTGAATTGTAATATATATTATATTAAATGTGTTATTTAAATATTTATAATACATACGAGTATAAAACACATTAAATTATTTTTTAATATAGCTTTAATATAATAATTGTTAGGGCTTTTTTCTAAAAAAATACCTTGTGCTTTTGTTCGAGATTGTCCGTCCGATGGATACTTTTTCAAATAGTTAGAGAAAATACACTGATATTGATCATAGAAAAAAAGGTAATTTCCAATGATTGGTCACTTTTCATTTCAGTTTCTTAATAATAAGAGTACAATATTATACCATATATTAGTATTTAATTAACAAAAAAGGGCATCATTTTGAAAGAACTGTGCATTAGTTAATTAGTTTGGCTGAGAAATTTATATGCAAAATTTTAAGATGTGATAGTTGATAGTCACAAATCACTTTATGTGATTCCACTACAGTATTATGTCTATATCTCGTAACGACAGTTCTGTATTTGTAATTTACTATGAAATTTAATGCTATCGTTTAAACCTAAAGCCACAAGCACACAAGTAATTATACATTTATAATACCTTAAATGCAGTAACATGTATATAGTATAATCAATTATGTAAATTGTATTATATTATATTATACAAATATCTTTCGTCTGTGTGTTTATTATTGATTTGTAAGAAAAATTGTGACAAAATGAATATAAATAAACAATTTAATTTTATAAATAATATAATATTTACTACCTTAAGCGAAAATCTTGTTTGTCAGAACTCTACATAATGTGTATGCTGTATGGTAAAAACATAGAAACATAAACGTTGATCTTTTAACAGATATTAAATTTTGTTTTGTCATTTTTCTTCTAAATTCCAAATCAAAAAAATAAAATGAACCAATTTTTTTGTTTTTAGTTCAAATAGCTTACGGCTTTACACATAACAATGTACAGGGGGGTGAACATATATATAATACTATTTTAAAATATAGATTCCAACATTGTATATTTTTTTTTTATAAAAATAAGTAGATATTATTTTACAATATTTTAAAGTGAGCTTTTAATTCTTAGTTTCCGTTTTTTATTAAAACATACATAAATGTAGATATATGTGTATATCTTTTCAATTTTCCATATATTTTTCTATCTTATCCATAATAAGTATGTATTTTAGATACAGATTCATACTTTATAGTATAAATATAAACCAAAAATGTATGAATAATTCAAATTGCACAAAGAATAATAATATATAGAAAAAAACGTTAAGAAGGCCCCAAACAAAACTTAATAGTCCTGTTCAATTGAATATATTAGAAGCAAAATGGTTAAGCAAAAGATTATATGAATTCGTTTGTATAATATTATTTATTCAGTCAGTTTTTTGTTTTGTATTTATTGGAATGTTGCTTAGTTTAGTTGTTTTACATTATCCTTATTTTTCTTTATTAGTCCCTTTAGTTCGTTTACTTCTTTTTCTATTTTTTTTATATCATTGTTATTTTTTGTATATCATTGTTATTTTTTTTTTATTGTGGGTTGAAATGGTGAACAACCTGCAAAAATTATATAAATGATATTTATATAAATTTTAAATATTTTGATTATAGCAAAATAATGACAAATTTTAACACTTTGAGGACGGGCCCCGGAAGGGGCGTTTATTTAAACGACGGGGCGTTTTTTTAAAAAAGCGTTAAGGACTAATTAAATACCTTTTTGTACTATGAAGCAAAATTTGATAAGCTTTCTGAGTAAATTTTGTGGTGTTGCTCTTAAAAAGGGCCATTGGATGAAAAAAATTGATTACATGTTAATTATTATACTACAAGTTACACAAGTTAGTTATTTTTCACATTTTTATACAATATTGCAAAAATATGACCGTCTTTTATGGGTGGCGCAGTAATTTTCTACCCGTCTCTAAAGTCTGAATTTTGGTGTAAATGTATTCTAAGCTGAATAAACGATATTTATAGACTTTTTTTATAGAATTCGAATTTTTTAATTTTTATTGTCCGAAAAAAGTGTAACAAAATGTTCAATTTTGTCTCATCTAAATGCGTTGAAGTACCAAATTATAAATACTTATATATTTTCTTAAACCGTCGCTTATTATATATGAGCTGAATTGCAAAATATAGAAATTTAGTTAAATCATAGAGACAATTACTGGATGGGTCATTTCATACAAGGTTTTTCAACGTATATAGCTAACGATATACATCTCAATAGAGCTAACGATATATATCTCAATAGATGGCAGATATTCAAAATTTCAAAAAGACTTAAAAAACGGAAAACATTAGGACGCCAATATGAGTTCCCCTGGTGAATATAATATCTTTGTTAAGAAAGTTGAAATAACGTGTTTCTGGATAAGACCATAGATGTTAAATTTAATTAAACAAAAAGGATACAATTTCGCATTGTATGGGCATTCTGGATAAGGCCTCAATTTATTATGCGAAGAGTTAATAAATCATAGATATAAATTTTATGCCCAGTCCGTACAACTAACTATACTACGTAACCAATTTAGGTAAACTTAAGTTTAAACTCTGAATAACGTCGTAGCGTTTAAATAGTAGTGTTTAAATTATTTTCAAATCTAATTTTACACCTTGCTTAAAATGAATCAATTTTTTTTTTAAATGATATTTATAGTCAATATTTTTTTAAATTAATACTGTTTTTCAATTTATTTAATTATTTACTAAAAATTTATTTAAATTAATTATTAATCTTACATAAAATGTTTGGTTTAAATATACATAGGTGTATACAATACAGGGTTAAAGTTAAACTTTAGTTTAATTTAATTTCAACGATAACGTTTGACTTAAATCCGTTCAACTAATTTATTAATACATCAGATTAACAAACCACAAATATTTAATAAAATTCAAGTTGGAAAATAATTTCGTAATATACCTATTTAAAATATTCATAATTTTATATTTTTGAGTACACCAGCTACTTTTATTTTGAAATAATGATAACATTTTGTTTTCAATTTTTGTCCAGGTGAACAAAAGTTTTGGACATCGTTAGTAACAACTCTAATAAACATAAAGGCTAACGTTTTTTATAACGTGTACATATAATGCAGGTATATATTTGTTTGTATATATATAAATAAATTATACTATAACCAACTGCTATGCTATGAATATTTTATTAAATATAAAAAAAGGTAAACCTCTCTACATATACCATTACCATTGCGTTAAGTATATATATTTTTTTTCCCGAAATTGAATGTTTTAATGTGATTACTTGGGCTAATGGAGGCCGAAGGTGATTCTATCCTTATTATCATTACACATTTTTATTTCAAAAAAACCCTAGGAAATGAAAACATGCGAAAAATGTGTTCTTTTGTTCAATTAGGTGCAAAATGTTTATTTTAAGAAGCCCGTCGTCAACAAAATTTTCTATATTTTTTCCCCCTTTATTCCTTCACATTTTTTTTTGTGTTAAATTAAAATATAATTTTTACTTTAATGTGTAATAGTGTAATTATTTTGAAACGAATTTTTTTTTTACTCTCTATTGTGGAGCCATTGGATAAAATTAAATAATACCATTGGTTATTTTATTGTTTTTTTAGTAAAAGTTGAAAAAAATATAATAATAATATAATATTATTATATAGCATTAAAAAAAAAGGATTAAATGTGATTAGAATATACGTGTATACATGCTTAATCAATCAACACCCTTAGGTTATTAGGATAATAGTAGTGGTTTTCAGGCTACGGAAATTTCAAATAAAATTTTATTTATATTATTATTAATATTTACATGAATTTGACGTTAATTTTATGTAAACATCTGTTCTTGACAATTTTTTCCATTATCATCCTTGGTCAATGCAATTTATTATAAAAAGAGTCCTTTTTTCATTAATTTTTTTTTTTAATATTATATTTTACTCATATCTTGTATATGAAACAAATTTGATGTCAGATTTTTTAGTATTTATTTGTGTGAAAAAAAATATTTAACTGCGAGTATGTGTGCGTTTTTTTTTGTAACATTAATGGTGTAGAACCAGAAAATCTTTATGTATTATTTTATATGAATTATGGATGTGACATACAAATTACACCTCGTTTAAAAGGTCATTTTTGGGTATTACTTGTTATTTATATATCCATATGGCCAATGGTATGTTTTATCACAACCAAAACTTTCAGATTAAAGCCCAGAATTTCAATTAGATTAAATTATCCCATCACCGCATACCTCTTACAAAATGGTTGTGAATTAACTTATCGGCCCACATTTTAAATAGAACATTCTGAAGACTTTCTATCCATATATAGTAATTTATGTGTTAAACGGGAAATTGTTCATAAAGAAGAGAACATAAAATAATATATATTTAACTATGAAGATGAAATTTTGAACGGATTAACTGGTAGGTAGCTTGGCGGCAAATAATTTAACAAGGATAAAAATGTTGGGGGGAGATTATAGTATGTTACCAGAAATGGACTGTTCATTATTATTTTGGATAATATTTAAAAGCCATATTTGCATTGCACGATAAATATATTTTTTAGTATTTAAACAAATAATAAATTTTATATAAAGAAAACCACTGAATGCTATATACAAATCAGTTAAATATTAATTCATCAAATATATTCATTTTAATTTTTCTTTCCATAGTATATAGTCTTCCCAATTCCTAATTCCATGAGAAAAGACAGCACCAGAGTCGCTAGTAGTACTCGTATGTTTTATTTCTAATTCAATTTATCGAAAAAATAAATACTTATTAAGTTGATGCATTACAATTTAAAGTCTACAACTTGATACAATGTTGAATATTGCACTTGTGTAAATAGAATATATGTACTATCTTAGGGAGTTGAAATCCTTTTTCATTGACAATCTTTTGGAATGCCATATATGGTATAGGATATTCTACATATATATTGTACAAGTAAAAGAAATCGTCCTGAGACACATGTTCACTAACTAAATGAATCTTTAATGAATTTGCCAGTTATTCTATAAAAATTGACTATGAGCAAAGAATGGTATTTAATCATAGTCAATTATTTATTGAATTATAAAGTCTTTGCTATATGAGTTGTATACGAATCAACGTTAGTCCCTTATAGTTGGCGAATAATCGCGATGATTTGAAATGATTATTAAACTCTTACTTGTACTTAAATTGTTAAAATAAACCGAATTAAAAAATAATAATTCCCAAATACATAACTCAGTTGAATGATATTTGTATATAATTTAATAACAGCAAATATACTTTTTCAAATATTGGTTGGCATTTTCCAATTTCCTATGTCATACATTCGTCATGGTTTGTGTTTTATTCACAAATTATATTTTAGACCACTTACCTACCTTATTATGTATAGCATAACTTTTTTTATAACAACACTGATTCATCCTTAAAAAAGAATTATAAAATTTTTGATAAAAATAATTTTTATGAATATAATAAAATAATAATAATAATAAAGCAAATTTATATTTCTTAAAAAAAAGCATAATTCCCTATTGGAAAAATATCCATAAATCTTAATGAAAAGTCAAAATTAATAAATGTTGGAATTAATTGAAGTTAGTAAATTGCTTTTATAAAGAAAAATTATGCGGGATTTATCATATATAAAATTTTACTGAATTGAGGTATGTAATATGTATAATAATAACAAAATAAAAAACTTAAAAATCGCCATGAAAAATCATTATAACGATATTTCAGCATAATGAAATATATATACATATAGATAGGGTATCCAGGTTTGAGAAGTTAATCATAAGCCCGTACTAACTCGTCTATTTTAAATTTCCACTGACGTACAAGTTGTTTGCAACAATTTTTAAAAACATTATTTTAATATTACATTTATTTTTTTTCGTGTTTCCAGTTCTTAGTGTCGATCCTTAACCAAAGCGTATGGCGTATGATTGCTGTCATTCCCATATATTTTGAAGTATACGCTCCAGATAAGCAACGTACCACAAATTATATGGGAATGACAGCAATCGTACGCCATACGCTTTGATTTAGGGACAAGCCTTAGTTATTGGCCTTCAAAATAAGATTTTTTTAATCATGATGGCACCTTATAGTTATAACGCTAATTAAGTTTTTACTTGAAATGAATTAACAGCCTTTTGGAATTACCATCTCAAATCTGGACACTCTATTATAGTTTTTTTTTTGCGCCAGAATTATATGAGGTTCGAATAATTTTTTATGGAAATTATGTTAAGCCATTTGCATAATTTTTTTTTGTTGTCCAAAAAGTAGGTGAATATGAAAATGACGAGAAATAAAAAAAATAGCAGAAAGGACGAATAAATAATATATAGTCTATTTAAATCAGTTTGATTTGATTGGTATTTGTGTGTATTTATTATGCCTCATTTAAAGGATAATTTTATGCTTTACTTTAAAGTTATCAATTGTGTATAAAATACATTATACATTTGACTAATTTTATAAATATATAAAGAATAAAAGTTTAATTTTAATATTACATTATGAATATTATAAAAGGAAATGTTAAAATAAATTTGTAATGAACCGTATTTTGATATAAATTGAATTATATAACTTTTAGAATAAAAATTGTTAAAATTATATTTTATATAAGTACAGTTTTTTATGTTGTATGTAAAATAAATAGAAAGTAAACAAAAAATATAATATTGGTATTCTTTGAGGATTTTATATTTTCATTCTTTATAATTTGTTGTGTTTCTGGGCGGCATTATACCTACTTAATGTATATGGCATGTGGAGCTACATATTGTGAATTTTTCTTAAGCGGAACTTACACAAACGTAAAAAATGGGAGAAACCCCACTTTAACCGATTTTAAAAATTTTTATGCTATAATTTTGGACTAATTAAGGACTAATTTCAATCCCAAAAAAAATTATTTTGTACCATCCCCTATTCACCAGGAATAGCACACCCACCATATAAATATATATACTACATTATTTTGAAATACCCTATAATTTTGGACTCATTGAAGACCCTAGAACGGCATCAAAAAATGTCAAAAATTTAACTCCTAACTCAAATTTGACCCTTAACACAGTTTACTGGCAAGAAAATTGCATACATTTAGGAAAAATTTAAATAATGACATAATTATATTATTAGAATTAAAAATTAAAATTATTTGAAAAAAAAAACAATTCAAATCATTAAATATAATTAAGGACTCGCTAATGGTATAGCAAGAAAATTTTGGATCATCCCCTATAGTATAGCCATACTCAGTATAGACATACTAAACTCATACTTACTTTTATCATTAATAGAAAAATACTGCATTTCTGAATGTTGTGGCTAGAAACCAACTATCTTGAAATAAAGGTAATATGTAAGAATTTTTTTAAATTAAATTCAAATATAAAAATCATTTAATTATAATTTTTAACTGGTTTAGAACCTTTTTTTCTATATAAGATATATATATATATATATATATATATATATATATAAGTAAGAAGATATATATATATATATATATATATATATATATATATATATAAGTAAGAAGATATATTTAAGAAGGAATTTATTTACAATAATATTTAAGTTCAAGAATATATTAAATATACCATAATCAATGATAATTTTCATAATTTTATAAACACATCAGGACATTCACATTTACTTTATGTTCAACATGAACTCAAAAACATTAAAAAAGAACATAGTCAGCAAAATTAAGAGATAAATTGTTGTCAATCTCTATATCTATAAATATAAATATATTATAATATATATATATTCCATATATTATTGGAAATATGTTGAGACCATATCAACCTATACACTTCTTACAGATCAAGAGTGCTAAAAATTTGTACGTGATTATATTTTTAATTCAATTCACTATGTTGTAAGTAACACCAACAAGAAAGGTTGTGTAAACTGTAAAGCATTCATAAGAAGTTTACGTTCTGTAGGGAGAAATGTTAAGAATATATAAAATTTGATTTGTTTTTGTATTATTTATAATGAAGGCATATACAAATAAATATTATAAATATAATAATAATAATAATAATGTGTGGCTTTCGAATCGGCAGAAAAATCAATTTTTTTCTGATCTAGATCGATTTTTATAGCACATTTCTAACCATACTGTTATTAATTTTACAAATTATAAATTTATTTATATTTTAAAAAATAATATTCTTATATCTAATCTTAAATTTTGTTCAGTTTCACGCGTAATTATTTTATATTTTTTACATGGTGTTATAAAGTCATATCTCGTTGATGATATAAATAATGTATTTGAAAAAAATGTATAAACATATACAATACTCTCTAGGGAAATTATACAAAATTAGTTTATATTGTGAATTTCCTTAACTAACAATAATTAAAAAGTTGTCAGCTTAAATTTTGCGTTAAATCTGGTTATTTCCATCTTGCTATAAGGATTTTTTTTAAACACAAATTTTATCTCTTCAAAACTTTTTTTTAATTTTCATTATAGCTAATTAATTAAAAATTTACAAGAACAATTTCATTCTCGTTACTAATTACAAAGTTTTTTATTTACATAAATGATAAATTATTATTTAAATTATTAAAGAATTTATTTTAATATTATTTAATTTTCATATATAATTAAACTTTCTGT
The DNA here is from genome assembly GCA_949752835.1 of Empis stercorea. Lineage (NCBI taxonomy): Eukaryota > Metazoa > Arthropoda > Insecta > Diptera > Empididae > Empis > Empis stercorea. The sequence continues at coordinate 114,983 of OX457087.1, forward strand.
AGTACTTATTATATTTATTTGTTATATTTTTATATATTTTTTTTTAATGTTAATTTAAACCCATCCTTAGCAATGGAGGTTTTCCATTATGTTTGTAATAAGAAAATCTTATTCTTTATCCTGGATGCTATCCGAACCACGATCATAAGTTTTGATTTTGATTCTATTCTATTTCCAAATTATTTTATAATAAAAACACGTTAGATTAATTTGGTATTCCAATAGTCAATTTATATTGTATTGTTGTCAATCTTAATCTACATTCAAAATCTCTAAACACTTGTTTAAATTATTGATGAATAATTTAATTAAATTTCATTTACATGTTTCTCATATTACATATATTAAAATAATTTAATATGTGGTTTAATGTCATAAAACTGATGACACTTTTTTAATTTTTGCTGGTAATTAAGGGATTACAGCTTTAATAAGGGTTTTTTCTATTACATAATAAATGAGAAAACGTAAGATTAAATTTTGCCCTTTTTCTCAATATTTACAATACTGCATTGTGATATAGAGAGAAACCTAATTGTATTATTAAATTCATTGGAAATCAACCTATTAATATATAAAATCCGGTACCTGGCACATCATCTATACATTTAAAAATCTCTTAAACCTCCATTTTTTGGGGAATACAACTAAAAAAAAAAAAGCGAAAAGGTAAAAAAATTATATCAATTTTCAAATTCTATTTAAAATCGAATAATTAACAAAAATACTGAAATGGTTCTCAAATTCAAATTGTTGAAATAAGAATTATTAATCAACCAAAGGTTTCACCTTAAATAATTTCAATTTATATGAAGATAAAAAATTGCATAAAATTTTACTTAAAGTGCTATAAATTCATGCTTCTAATTTTCATTGACAAGACAACTAGCCATTTCTGCTTTTCCTTTAATTTATATTTTTAATTTAGCATATACTCTACTTCTACTACAATGGGTTAGGGTTATATACATAATAAATATAATTATGTAATTCTATTTTTGTGTACATAACTACATATATATTGAAAAGGAGATTTATATGTGCACAGTACATAAATAAAATAGAGATACATACTTTGTTTTGTGAAATAAATTGAATTTGAATTACTTAAATAGTTTGTAGTAGGATACCATTTTACGAAAAGGGTATACGGTTGTTGGAAAAATGCCGCGCAGCGAACTTCTGATCAGTAGTTTTATAATTATGAGCTTTTTTTAAAATGTTATACCCTCTAGCTGAAAACTATTGTGGTAAAATGATAATAGCACCGCTTGCCGGATGAATTTAAAATTTCCCTTAATTACATTTGGTTCTCAATTCCTCAAGGTTTCCAACGAATGGTTTATCATACAGGTATTTGCGGGCACGTTTAGTATGGATTAATAAGGGCTTATTATTTGTTTACATCGGATGCAGACATACAGACAGAAAAACGGACAAAAAGCTTTCACATAAGTGCCTTTTTTTATTAAAAAAAAAGCACAAGAAACAAAAATTACTTAAAGAATGATTTTTCAATAGTTTTCTTACATACTTTCACATAATATAATTAATGTTGGAAGCGAACATTAAAGAATTAAAGATTCCAAAGAATATTTCAACATGCTAAGAAGATTATACATTCTTGGAAAAAAAAACATTGAAATTTTTTTTACGTTTGATACGTAAAGAGAGAGAATGTCCATGCTGAACGTGGTAACAATGGCATCATTGCACCAAGTGTTGTTAATGTATCACGTACACAAATTTATGTTTTTCACTTAGAACCGTTATTATGTAAATTTAAAATAAATAAATAAATTACTTATGCATTATTATTACAAATATATTATACCTAATATTAAAATCATTTAAAATCACAGGAATTTAAATTTAAATTTTTATTGTATCTTAAATTTTACATTCAAATTCTTAATACTATTATTTGATCAAAAACTTTTAAGTCATTCTACAATATTTTAAAAATTGTATAAAATTGGAAAATATGTATACTAGCGATTTTCTAAAAAGTTCAGTGATGTATTTAAAACATTAAAAAAATTAAAAATTCAGTGATATATTTTATATAACTACTGATAATTTTATAAATAGAATGATGAAACTGATGAGCTGATTGTAATCAGCTGTTTATAATTTTTACTAACACTTTACTTTGACATTGTGGCGACCTAAAGAAAGAGAAGTACTTTTTCCTTGGCTTCATAAACACTTTTTTAAATATATTAATTTTTCATTGTGTTAGAGATATAAAATTGATGCTCCTTCCATTTATTACTAATTCGTTGCTCTAAATATAGTTATTTAATCTGAATTACATTATTTTTTTTTTAGATTAATATTCACAATTATTTTATTTTCATTCTCTCATAACCAACTTATTCTCTATTGTTAATTTCAATTCCATTTATTATGAAAAGTTCTTTCTATATGAAGATTAGTTTTAACTTGAATTGAAAATATTCACATTTAATCGATTTAGTTTGAAAAAATAAAATTGAAAATATTGTTAAAATATCAATTTAAAATGTAGATTAAATATATAATTCTTAGTAGATATGTCTGGTAACTATACCTATAGCGTTTGAGACATTTTACACCTATTATATTCTATTGTTAAAAGTTAATACTTATATATTTAAGATATTTTATATCGATAAATTATAAGAGTATATATGTATAAATAGATCAAATTGATTTTCTTATAAAGTACATTTTAGATTTTATACATATACATAATGTGCTTGTGCCGGATGCATATTTATAATATCCAATGGAAAAGTCCTTATCACTACACACATTATAACAAAAAAGGAAACGATTTTCGGATATAAAGGTGGTGAAGCATTTAATACTATAGAATTGAACAAGAATATAAAATGAATTTAAATTTTCATTGTTATAATAAAGGACATGAAAATTTTCTATATTCCAGAGAATTTGCATAACAATTACACAGCATAATATGAAGGATTTCATGTTTTCAAATATAATACTTATTACGACAAGGTTTATTTTAGAGATAGTATAAATAAAATAATTACAAAATGCCTAGATTTTTGATTACAAGATGCCTGGATTTTTGATTAAATCAAAATTACACCGAATAGTATAGTATTATAGGTAAATCAAAACTTTATAAAATAAACTTGTTAAATATATTTATATACTTTATATTATTAATTTTATATAGATAATTGTCTTTTGTAATATGTACTATATCAAAATATTAATTTTACAAAGTCTAAAACTTGAAAATAATATTTTTATTGAAAAATATAATACCTAACTAACTAATCAATATTTATCGACTATTCTTTTTCATGTTATGCTTTCTTTGCTAAATATATATTTAAAAAAAATTAGTTGCAAAAATTAGTTTCCAAAATTTGATTTAATAAGAGGTATATAGGTAACTTATAAGAATAATTTCAATCATGTAAACTTTAAGTACAAGATTAAGAAATGAACAGCTTATAGTCGTATTTCAAATGATCTATTTATTATATTGTAATATGATTTCAATATTAATAAATAATATTTAAAGTGTAGTATACAATATATTTAAAATATTATTTATTAATCAAATTATATTTTTAGTCCTGAAAAACAACATAAAAAATTACGAACTCGTAACATATTTTAAGGAAATAATGCTTTATGACTGAACTATTAAAAAAAAATCGTTATTTACATATATGCTAATGGAATAAATCATTTTTTTTTTAATTTTGCATATGCTTATACATAATCTCAACGCGTAATTCACACATCAACATTTTGACAAGGGCTTTTTCTATATTGAGTAACGATTATCAAGTTCCATAAATCAAGAAAATCCTTAACTGTCCATAATATATGAATGTATAATTCTACATACTTATATGTGGATACATATTATATCTATTTATTGCTCCATGTATTATGAAAACTACATATACTAATGTATATATCGTTGTTATTATCTATCTATCTACATCTACAGTATCTAGATTTTGTTATCCTTGCAAAATAAAGGACGAAAATATAGTAAAACGGAAATTGTATTGGCAGATTTTTTTTATTTATTTTGAAAAGTATATTATTGCAGACTAAGCATTGGCAGATTAAAATAAAAACTTATGAGCTTCAAGATGTTATAAGAAAATTTTATTCACTCACATACCAAAAATGGATGTTTTATATAATATTTTCATATAATGGTCTCAATAAAAGTTTATCCAAAATATGTTTTAGAAATCATAAGAAGTTAAAAAATATAATGCGTCCTTATTTCTAATAGATAATTTATTTATTTATATTTATTTTTCTCAGCTATCATAGAATTTGTATAATCATTTAACGTTACTAAAAACATGAAAAAATATATAAAGAATAATTTTTTTATTACCAATATCGATATTGCCAATATCACACATGTACATATATGTATGTATATATGAGTTTTAATTTGCTCAATTTAAATAATGTTATCCTTGCAAAATTGAGTCACCTTTTAAAATGCTTCAAGTGCAATGTGCAACGTACTCAATTTTTAGGAAACATTAAAAGTATCTTATAGTATAGAATAGAAATAGATTATGAAAATAGAGATCATATACAATATACATATTTCAATCAATTATTGCGATATCTGTACTATTTTTGTACTATACTTAGTACTATATAACCTTGTTTGCGATTATCAAATATATTTTATATTATAGCTTATGGGTGACCTCCAATTATGCATGACAATGACAAGTCAATAACGTTCACGTGCGTTCACTCCGGGCAATAGCAATGCGTTCTCGACAATCGTCTTCTCCAACCTAGACCCATTCCCTTCTAAACCCAATCCAAACGTAATGTCAATGTGGTGTGAGTAACAGTTCCGAGGCGTGAAAGACTGTAGGTTAAAACCAGTCGCTAATAAACCACCGAAGATTATGTCCAAGATTATCACCAGAAAAATCGTCACATTCTGTGTTAATTGCGTCCCTAGCCATACGCACCCTCATTCAACTATAGTTATGAAAGTAAATGTAAATCAAAAAGAAATTGACGTTCGAGTTTTAGTGCTTAAAATAGTGCTATAAATAGAACAATGTATAAATGCCGTCTTAGACACGGCCTAGAAATACAGAGCGAAAATTGCAGCCCCCACGTTTAGCACCAGAACCACACTTTAAAAACTTTTATTTGAAGAATAAATTTACTGTGCATGGCTTGTAAAATACCAATATAGTATTTGAGGTCTTTTACAAAGCATGTTAACTTATCTGTCATATATATGGGCTACAACAAAATATTTACTTAACTTTATATAGTCATAACTCTTGATACAAACATTTATAAATATTTATGGATTCATATTTGGATTACTTATGACAGGCTAACATTAAATAATTTTCTGTATTGTGGAGAAAAAAATAGAACAGAAGCAACAAGCCTAGAGTTATATATATGTATGTATATAATTTTAAATGGACAACTGGAAATATACATTACCAAAGAAATTCTAAATGATAAATTACCTCTAAAAACCAGTTATGATTTTCTCCCATGAAAAATGTAAATGTTTCACACAATCCTTATATACATGACATATATGGATATATGTATGTAGTATATATAATATGAACATATTAAGTTTTGTTAAGTTTCACTGAAGTAACATAAGAAAAATATTATTAAATTTATTTTTGTTTAAAAAAAAAATTTATCATTTTATGTCCTCAAGCACCTAAAATGAAGTAATTTTTTTTGTTGTATAATCTAAAATTCCTATTTCAAGGGAGTAAACATGAAATATTAGGAAAGTTTTTTTTATTGTTGTAATTTTCTCCAGAGAACAATTCATAAATGTCATTTTGTACGTGCTTTTTATTATAAAAGAATATTTCAGATTTTAAAATTTAACTTTAAAAAATCATACAACATAATTCCAAAAATATAACATACATATACTAAAATTAATCTAATCAGTTCCACATGATTTTTTACATATTATTTTGTATATTTTTGTATGTAAATAAATTTATGTTACATCAGATATTCCATGGCAATTATAGTTTAATTAAATAAATTATTTCAATTCCATACATAATATTATTGGTTGGTTTAGTTTAGTTATGTGGTGCAAAAAAAAAAGTATAATAGCACATATTTAGTCATGAAGTTGGGAAAAAATTTGGTTGTATAAAAAAAAAGTTATATTTTATATTACACAAATTTATTGCTTCAGATATTAGCACTATTGACAAGTAGGAAATTGATTGTTGCGCTGCAGCGGGAAAATTTAGCACCCCGATAGTTAGATTAAATTTGAAAGGTTATTTGTGTCTATATAAAATTTGTATGAGATATTAATTTATTAGTATATACAATTTTAATTAATTTTTTAGTACATATACAATTAAATATATATATAAAGAAATGTTTAAAAAAATGATGAATCTATTTAGAATTGGTATAAAAAAGTAATAGAATTTTCGATAGGGCAAATTCAACGTGTCCAGATATACAATTTTACTTACAACTTACAACGCATCAAAATTTAATATCTAATCTTATAACGCTATACAGCCGTATTTTATTCAACGAAAAAAAACAATAAAAATAATAAATTGCTTGGTAGCCCATATACGTTCCGGTTGTCCTGAGAGATAGACAAAACTTTGCAGGCCCACCGGAATGTATGGGTAAAGATAAACCTGCTGTACACTGTATGAACCTGTACAGCTGACCCGAGAATTATAGGAAATTAATTTTGTGTATCTGCATGCACAGATATATGTACATCTCAGGTCCATTGAATCGTGTATGGCTGCCTTTAGTAGCGCATAAAAATTTTTTACTTGATTTAAACTATATACACTTTTCACCTATTTCTTATATCCTTAAGAAAAATAAAGAAAGGATTTTCTAGATAGAAGACAGTATAGGAAGTCTCATATAATTTTAATACCGCAGATATTAATGTTTAGGAATAAATGTGGACATGGTGAATAATATCCATTAAAACTCAGATATCTATTAAATGTTTCAATACATATTTCTTAAACAATAGTTATATAAGCTAAAGTCATTTAGAAAAAAGTTTTGAATGAGTGATACAGATACAGTTTTATGATAGTTTATTTTAATGTACTGATTTGTGAAAGCATATGTATACGTATGTATTATACTATTATATACTATGTATGTATATGTATAAAATGGTTAAAGCATCGTCCTTTTCTTTGTTTCTTTATCCTTCAATGATTTATATGAAGTGATTTCCAATAATCACTGAAGTATATACATATATAATTTTATATCTTTATACATATATGTGTGATATCAATAGCTTATACTAATATTCTCAATATATAAAACTCATATACAGTTTAACTTTTATCCCTATAAATTAATAAAAAAAAAATTTTTTGTTGTCTGGATAAAGTTTATTATATAGTCCTTGAGAAGCTTAATATTTACTGTATTATTACTTATTTGGTACAGATGTTTTCTTTTATTAAATTTATCAATTTACTATTTACCTTAACATATTTGTAAACTTTCTTGTGATATGATTTAATATTTTTCATACATATATATATTGTCGGATTTGTTAAGATTGAACATTTAATTTCTATTGATGTTATTTCTGGCTGAACATAATTTTTTGGGAGAAAATATATATACATATATGTATGTACAAAATAAATTGTGGTTAAAAGTTTTTATACCCTAACATAAATAATAATCATTCATGAAATTATTGCATATTGATTATTTACATAAATTTATTGAAATAAAATTTATAGTTAAAAAAAAAAATCTAATTACTTTTAACACAAAGTTTTTTAAATTGGGAGTACCATAAATTGGTCCCTGTTTTAGTCCTGTACCGAGATTTAGCTAACAAAGTGAGTATAGTGAGTGAGTGAGTGAGTATAGCTAAAAGCGATTTAGATGAGTGAGATCTGAAACAAATATAATTAAAAAAAAAATGCGTTAGTAGCACGAAAGGATACGTTCAGATACGCCAATTTGGCAGTATTCGAAATTTGCGGGGAAAATCGCAAGAAAATTTGCGGCAAGTAGTTGGAATCGCTACTCTGATATCAACGGATGAGATGTTCTTCAATAAAGCTTTTAAATAAAGGTTTCGTTTCCGTTTTGTTATATTATAGATATGTATTAGTAATAGAGTTTATGTATATCGTTGATTTACAAGCCAAATTCACTAAGTACATTTTCCAAGTTTTTGGTTTTTTGTACTAAATTAAGTCATTATAATGCTTATAATAAGTCGTAAATTGATATTGTTTAGGTTTTTAGGCGCACATTTATTGCACTCAATCGTGCTATTATAATACAATCAGAAATCCCTAAGTAATATCGATTTACTAAAAAACTATGTTTTTTGACTTAGTGATTTCTGCTTTTAAACTGACGATATATACATACATATATATGTAATCTTGGTTATATTTATTCATTTATTACTTTGTCTATTTTAATATGAAAGAAGAAAAGTTTTATTGATGGGGAAATGCAAAATATTAAGCAATTTTTTTTTGTATATTTATAAAAAAATATTCATGAAGAAAACAGCTATAAGGAAAGATAGGACATTCAAATACCTTATAGAAACTATGTATTAAATGTTTCGACAAAACTTTTTAATGAAATTGTATGCATAAAGTTTTTTTAACTATAAAAAAAAGTTCGGCCATCTTAATACTATGTTTTACAAAATATAAATAAAAAGAACAATTTTTTGGAATAAAACTAAAGTTATAATACCAAAGTAAAACTTTTTCTAAAATCTATGTTTTTTTGCACGATGCAAAAAAAAAAAATCTTTTGATATTTAAAAATATGGATATAATATTATAGTAGTTATGTTATGTGTATAATAGTATAAGAAACTATATTAAAACTAGAAGAAGTTTCTTTTTCTTTCAAATGCTTATATAAATAAAACATCTGCTGACTCGTGACTTTTATGTATATTAGGTATAAAACTTTTTTTGCAGCATGAAAAATTAATATTTTTATGGAAGAATTTCCATTTCTTTCTTTTTATCACATTTTTTTTAACAATTTATAGAAAAAAATAATTCTATAACCATGTTAAATTTGATTCTGATGATTGAGATTTTATTATTTCATTATCATTATTGTATTTATTTTTATGTTTGTATGTTTTTATTATTCTGCGGTTGTAATTTTTAATATGTTCAAAATCTTCAAAGGTAAATCTTCAAAGATAAATAAAAAAATTCCAACTTCAAATTATATTTGTTATTTTTCTTTAGAATCTATTGTTGAATACTAAAATATTAAAGCTAATTTTGGCAAAACTTAAGATAAATTTTCATTTGATCGGGGCTCGGCTATTGAATATTCATGTATAGTTTGACAGCTAATGTAGCCAGTCTAGATTTTCAATTCATACATTGCTTGGTGGTAAATAAAATTATAACCATGGCAGCAGCAATTGTTTTTGAAATTTGGACTGATACTGAGATTACAGTTTTGTTGATAGATTAAACAAATAAACCGAAACTAAATAATTTATTTAATTTATTAAAAAATTAATTATTGATTGTGAATAAATTTTAATTTTAACTAAATTGTAAAATATATAATTAAAATTACATATTTAAATATTAAAAGATAATAAAAAAATATTTGAAAAAATGTTAATTTTTTTAATACCAGTTGTTCGGAAAACCAAAATGCAAAAAATTGAAACAAGAATTTTGGTGACCACAAACTTTTCCATACATGAAAAAAATAAATCATCATATTTATATATAATTTATACAAAGTGTTGAATATAAATTTTTTATTTCCACTTTAATAGTTCAGTGAGTTTCAATGTTCAAAGCACTCAAAAGGATTATTTTATAAAAATCTATAAAGTAAAATGGTCGTCAATATAATATTAGATTAAAAAAAATAAAAAAATACCAAAGGTTTTTATCTAATGCTCTGTGAAAAAGACCAATTAAAATCTTTTGACATTCATTGAATGGGAAAACAGTTTTAGAGTTTAAATGATTCAAAATTAGTAACTGATCAGAACAACCACGTATGCGGATGCATATATAAATGTAAAATTTTTTATAAAACAATAAGAAATAATATATGTACTATAATATTTCTTATCTCTTATCTGCACTTATCTGGCACTCAAAAACAGATCTTAATTTGGTTACTTAATCTATCAGAATACTATTACTTGAAGTTATAGAAATTTCGTCAGTCGTTTTTAACGATTCCATGAACTTATTGTATTATTTGCAAAATTGATAATGTCTGAATAATTTTTTTACAGAAATTGACACCATACAAAACCACAAATTTCCTAGAATTGTAATACATTAAATTAAACGTATTATCTATTCATAGTCTTAATAAAATTATCGGTTGCCCCAATCCAAAGTAAGTAACTATTAAATTGACAAAAGAATAATTCCGTGTAAGTTTCTACATAAAATGACTTCGATTAGGATTAGTATACTTAGAATTTTGTTATTGCTGATTTAAAATACTGGCACTGGTCAATAATATTATAAAAAAATAGCAAAATATTGAATATAATATGATAAACGTCAAAACTACACACTTTTTTATGATGGAAATGGGTGTTCCAATGTTACTTTTCACCAAGCATATTCGATACGATAATTAGAAAGTAATCTTAAGCTGATAGGGATTGAAGCCAATTTTGCCGTTTTCCATGCTTGTTAAACAAGATAATTAAAACCAAACCCAGGCTAATAGGACATGGTACACGTTCATTGGCAAGTTATTTTGACTTTTATCCCAAACATGTTTTGCACAATTTAGAAAGAAATAAGCTATAAGACCCACTTTATTTCTAGTAATTTACCAAGTAAATAAAGTGCTTGTCGCCAAGTATATTCAACTCAATTCAATTAAAATTAATCGTAATTATTACGGAAAAAACGGATGTCGTTTTATTTTTTTGGTGGAAACTGGAAACAAGGCATAAATTGAAAAAAAGGGAACAACACACTTTATAATAATGAAACTTTTAAAACAGTTGGAAGTAAATTAAAGCTGCAAAATTTAATATAAATTTAAATATGTACTATATATACTACATACATACCAAGTTAAATGAATCTTAAATCCCTCCAGTAGTCTTAAAATAATGTGAGAAAGTACATTAAGAGGATACAGAAAGCACGAAAATAATTATACCGCTTATTAAAAATATTTAAAGACGTGGAATGTGATTACATATACAAGAAAAATTGCTCATCTAGTTGCTTCAAAAACGTTTTTTTTTTTTCTGTTTAAGTTATGTAGAAAGATATAGAGAGAGTTTCACAAATTTCAGCACGTAATTTTTACACCCTTCAGGTATCGTAGAATAAAATCATTTTAGCACTTTTTTTTTGTATTTAGTATGTGATATTAATTTAGTAACAAAAACTTTATAACAAAAAAAAATTATTTATTAATATTATATAAAGTTTAAATATAGCCCATAGAAATTTTTGCATAACATAACCTTGTATATACATACATATATTATACATAATATAATATACATATACTTACATTTGTATACAATTTAATTATATCCGTTATAAGTATGTTTATAGAAAATATTCTTTTTTAATATATAAATATAAAAACGAGTCTTTAATTATACATATTTATTTTTTTATAACAGTAAACTTTTATTGAGCTACTAAAAACAGAGGGTGTTTATGTATATACATATATACTAAATAAGTATATATATTGTTTTTGGTATTTTTAATAATATATAAATTTAAATCGTCAGACAAAAAGTAACAAATAAGGTACAAAAACTAAAAAATCTGCCAAGTTAGAAGAGTGCTTCATAGTCATAGTCCCTTTTTGAACATCCTAGCATTGAATGAAAACGAAGAGTTAAATAAAATTTATAATTTTTGCAAAACTATATAAAAAATTTGACAATGTAAACAATTTGAAATTATAAACAAGAGTCAATAATTAAAAAGCTGCCAAGTTGGAAGAGTGCTTCATATCCCATTTTTGATCCACCTTGGATAAAACATTATGCTAGAGCTAAAAGCTTTCTGAAGAAGCCACCGATCGTATTGAACATAAACAACTTCATTAGGAATTTTGTATTTTATACATTGTTGTCCAATTCCACTTACATTATAACACAAACTTATATACTAAAGTTTACTTCATTACAAACTGAAATAGTCTTAATACCAATTTAATATTCAAAAAGAATATTAAAATTGTATACAAATTCATTCGACCATTTCAAAATAATATAAGGAGATCAACAACCATAAAATGAATTATAATACATTTTTTTTGTAACTTATTTATTTTCGAATGAATAATTATGTATGTTTATGTATATGAAAAGACGGACAAGCATTAATGCAAAACAAAAACAAAAAAAATATGAAACAAAAATAATAACTCGGTAAAGTAATAAAAAAAATTCTAACTAATTTGTATATATGTATATACTCAATTATGTTTCTTTATTCAACATAATTTTAATTATTATGTACATAAGTGAAAGAAAACTTATTACCAAAGACATAAACCAGTTAAAAGAAAATTATATGCATGTACAGTGGGGAACCTGATCATTTTCTTAAAACAATTTTCCTAAAATGGTTTCCTTCCATAAAATTCACCTAATTGCAGTTTCCCAATCCCAAATAGTAATATATATTTAATGAAAAGTAATGAAAATTTGTACTAACCTTTAACTTTGGTGTTAATTAGTTATTCAGAATTCAGAATGTATCATAAACACTAGAAACTGACATTTAATATTAAATATAAATATATATTTATTGATATATTTCGCAATTTAATTAATTGCCACATTTTTCAAATGAATTATAATTTTGAAGAATATTTTAATTATTATTATTCACAATTTTTCATTAATTTCAACTACATATGATTATGATCTCAAGAGGTTATGAACCGACATTAAAATAATAAAAATTATATAATTTACAATTAATTTTCGATACAAATAAAGTCAATTCCGATTAAACTAACTAAAATTAGAAAATCACAAAATCACTGTATAATAAGACTACAAATAATTTTACTAATAACTTTTCATCATGACAGTGAAAAAAAAAGTTGTCTTGTCAAAGAAAACTTCAACTAAATTAAATCACTTTTTTATCTTTAAGATTTCTTTTTACTGCATAAATAATAACGAATTTTATAGAATTACTTAGTAAACTATTCATTTAACATAAATTTCATTACTTTGAATTTATTTATTAGCCGTAATTTAATTAATTTATAAAGAAAAAACCCGACGATACAAAAATCTATACGAAATTTTTCCAACTAACTAACGAAATGTCACATCCATTTACTTTACTTTTTTTTCTTTGGTTATTTTTGGCGCGAAAGTTTTCAATACAATTACAATTTAAATGACAATTGGAAATTATTTGTCAGTTCTTAGAAAATTTTCGTTACATAAAAATAATTATCGACTTAAATTAATGAAAATCGTGGTTTTTTTGCGGTTTAAATAGATTTTATAGATGTAAATAGTAGTTTAATCGATTTGGAACTGAAATTTATTAACATTATTGAGAAAATGTTATTGTAATTGTGTCGAATTTTCAGATTTTCAATATTACTAAATTTAATCGAGATTGCATTGCTTATAAAAACTTTATCAATTAAAAAATTATATGGTTCACAGCCTCTTGTATGGTTATAAGAATCAAATCATAATCATTTTAGTTTATAAAAGTGTTTTAAATTATTTGCAAAAAGTGAAAAATTGTAAAGAAGAAGTGAAAATCAAAATGTCTTAGAAAATTAAATTTTCTTCTTTAAATAAAAGTGTTTTCGCTCGATTTTCTAATCGTTGAAATGTGGAAATAAATATTACTTTTAATTTGTGTAGCTATAAATGCATTCAATTTTATGTTTTAATTGTTCAGAACAGCAAATGTTGATAAACAATGAACTGCTCAAAGAACGTCAAAGGTCAGTGCTAATTTTCATTAATTTTTATTAACATTTCTAAATTGATTGATCAAAAATCAAACTGGGATTTCCTAATTAGAAGTAGTCTGTATGGAAATAAGAAAATCGAAAGCTCATTTAATTTATTTTTTAAGTTTAAAGTTTAAAGAGAAATTAAACAATATAAAAAATTTATAACAAGTCTAATATAGAATATAGTATAACAAATAATCAGTTTAATATAATAAATATTGTTATATAAATTCTAATCATTTTTTAATCTATACCAGATTATAGTTATTTAATTTTTTTTGTACAATAAATTTTTTATACAATTTTATTTCGTTTAAATACCTGGATGAAAACAAATAAAACCGTATTTATATTTCTTGGATTATGGGTGATAATAAAACATTCACTTATAATGCTTTTAATATAAATAAACAAATCGAAATAAATCACTGGCATTTACAGAAATTTATTTCAAAACAACTTAACCAAAATTGGTTGATCTTATCAATTTAATTTAAAGGTTAGTTGATTTTTTTCCATTTTGTAGGAATTACAAAAAAAACGTACGAATAAATCCTTTTTTTTTGTTAATAACCATTTATCGTCCTATATATATAAGATATTACGATATTTAATGAATTTTTTTTGCTTTCATATGCTCATAAAAACAAACATATCATTGTATATTTCTACATATATGTATATACAGGGTGTCCCAGTAACTTATCAGATGCAATTTTTTTCCAAGCTAAACTTCATGATCTTCATAACTGGTGTATTACTAATAAACTCAGTCTAAACATCAGTATAAATATTAGTTTTTCTTCTAGGAGGACAAAATTCCACTATCGTATGAATGATAATGCGATTAATTGTGATAGTCAAATTATGGACTTAGGTATTAAACTTTTTGATGGTAATCTATGTTTTTATCTCCGCTATGATAAAATCGTCAATGTTTAGGTTTCATTAAGAGAAGAAAAAAGGAATTTAAAAATATTTGAGTGTCAAAATCCTGGTACTGTGCTTTAGTACGTCCTATATACTTGAATACGCGTGTCCAATCTTCTACGAAGTCATTAAAATAGACTAGAATCAGTACCAGAAGAAATTTCTACTCTTCTCTTTAAGAGAATTATACATATCACCCGACTGAATTCTTAAACATACCACACTATTATGTTCGCTATAAATTACTTAACTTGACTTCTCTCTTTACTAGGAGACCTATTCCAAAATCTTGTTTCACGCTTGACCTTTTAAAAGGGACACATTCTGCCTGCTTACACGAGTATGCATGCAGCACTTTTCTCTCTTCGTTTCGTACCCACTTGCCTATAAGTTTTGTCGTGTTGTGATGCAGTGCATACTCATGTAAATTGGCTCATTGACGTTATCTCTATAATTTATAAAATAAAATATAATGTCGATGTCGATGTCAGACAAACGTCTACTGAAATTTTATCATCACCATAAAGAATATGCTAAAAATGAGCCGATTATTATATGTTGCACAGTATTTAATAGTGATCTTGATAAGATGGTACATTTTCAATGCAGAATAATATTTCTAACAACCTAATATACTTTGTTAGTTTAAAATCGGCGAAATGGAATAAAACTATAATTAATATTATATATTTTAAATTTTAATACTATATTTTAGGGCAATTATTATTTCATTATACTAATTAATTTATGTATATATAAGTATTGATCGATATTTTTTTTATTCGAATAAGAAATTTAATTTATTACTCTATTATACAAAGTCTATTCCAAATCTATTCATATCAATTTAAACCATTGATAAGAAAAATTTTATATACATAAATTTATATAACTTAAGTAAATAAAAATAACTCTACCAGAAAACTTGCAATTAACGAATTGAAAGAATAATATACTTTCATCAATGAGTTTACACTTAAAAGGGGGTTAGTAACAAGAATAAAATTAAAAGATTTTATACTTATTAATGATTGGAAAAATGCGGTACTTAGTATAAATATCATTGAGTTTAAGCTCTTTTGAGATTTTTCACAGTTTTCATTCTCTTTATGTTTAAATGTAACTAGTATAGTATTGTATATTTTTTGTCCTTTAATGTTCTTTTATGTAACTCTCATTACTATCTATTTCGTAGATTTTTATGTACTTTACTCGTATAAAAGATATAGAATCGCCAGCCAGTTCTTAATTTTTTTTTATTCTTTTGCTTCATTTTGATATCTAAAATGAAACTAAATGCAATTACTCAGCATTTTCTTAAGTTAAATGAATAAAAGAAAATTTACTTTTAATAATATATTTTTTCTAACATATTTTTTTTTTCGTTCTATATACTAAGTATTACATTTACAGCACAAAAGCTTTTAACACCTAATTATATCTATAAAATTACGCTTTCTTTTATTTTTCTTTGGTTAATAATAAAAAGAAATGGTAGAGAGTTCCAAAAAAAAGGGAATGTACTGGTTTTTTTCTATATAATATCGCAAAGATGCCCTGACCCTGGGTAAATTCATTAGTAAAGTGGATTTTGCTTTATATACGATATACATATATAAATAAAGATATATATAAAAGATTTTGTAATGTTTTTCTTGTCTTGTAACTGGGGTGTTGAGCTTTTTCCTTTATTTATTCATGATTTATTTATACATATTACTAAAATATTCACATTTTTTTTTCTTCTCTACATACAGTATAATCACCCTAATGGTGTGAAATCGCAAATTGTGCGAAAATGTTAATTCAAAGTATAGCAATTATTTACCTTTGAAGCTGATATGGGTCGACATAAAAAAAGCACATCTCGGTTTTATTTAATCAATTTTGCTTGTTTTGTTGCAATTTTAACAGATTATATTAATAAATTAATTCAATTCTTCACACTTTTCAGTCTACTTTAAATCGAACATGACCATTAAGTATAGTTATTTATATTTAACACAGTTAAGTAAGAGGCCAGAGAAGAGTAGTGTTTTTAGATGTGGACGGCCGAATTTTCAAATCAATATGCGGAATCGCATAATGTGTTATATAAACGCACCATATATTATTTTACGAATTAAAATCGCAAAGTTTTTCAATTACGTAAGAGCGATACTAATAACTAATTCTTGGCATTCCTTTTTGTTTTATTCTTCTGCGGTATTCTTATTCCAACATTTAAATTTCCGATTTGTTCGAACTGCCACATCCGGTCCGTAAACAAACTCATGTATGAAGTAAAGGCTTCGTCGAGGGATGGTGTACATGGTTCGATTTTCTTATAGGGAAATAGAAAAAATGATTTGTCGAATATTCGGTTATCCTAAATGTATATAAATTTTATGTAATCGAAATTTTTAATAAATAAAAAAGAATATTTTGCCAGAGTTTCTTCCTACAAATAACACTTTCGTTAGGTCAGTACAGAATGAAAGCTATATTGTGGAATATTTATGAATAATTTATCGATAAAGCTATATAGCATAACATGTTTCATTATCTTTTTATAAATTACTCAAAATATAATAAATATTATTTTAGACTATACAAATTATTGCAATATGTCGATTTGATAAGGACTTGAACATTTTTTCGATTAATAAATAAAAGAAATAAGATATTTCATATACACTCGAACATTAAAATAAAATTTAAATGATGATAAAACTTTTTTTTTTTATTTGTAAACAACTATGCATATAAAGTAGATATAATAAATTGTAGCTTGGAGTATACCTTTAAATGCAGCAAGCACAATTCTAATTAACCATCTGAATACATATGTGACATTCAGAATATCAAAACGAGAAATTTGTCCAATATTCTTTAAATTATATATATGTATATGCATGCTTTTTTTTCTAATGTAAAATGATATCCTGCAGTCTTTAAACATAAAAATCTTTGTAGTATAAATAAAATAAAAAATATGTAATATATAGTATAGGAACTTATGTATATATTTTATTTAAAAAGTAAAAAAACCATTACATATTCAACTACTAATCTTTTGGGATGGTTTTTTGTTGTCTTTATTTTTGTTTTGTTGCAGAGAAAAGGGATAATAGTAGTAGCACGTACAAGAATTTTTCCTGGGAAGACTCGGAAACATATGAGTAACATATATTCTTTTAATTTCTAATTGCGGGAAAACAATGAGTAGTAAATATTTAATTCGAGACAAACAAAATTAAAACACATTTGTATTTACAATATTATAAAATATAATAAATTTTTATAATTACATATAGTTGCATTTTTCCAAAGCAATTGTTACAACTATAAAATAGAATCAAATCTCAAACTATATAAATTAAATTGAAAATTGCAGCTCCAAAAGCTCTTGACTATAATTATGATTGTACATGATATTTCAAAAAATTTCAAAGATTTGTTTTACACTATACGATCATACTCCTAATATTAAATAGATTCGAAATATACATAAGTATATAAGTATGACCTATGATGATAATATAATGTTTTTCTGGTTTAACAAATCTGGACACTCTACCAAGAGAATATTATATGCCATTTGTTCGGTTGTCCGATGTTTGTAATAGCCTAGAAAAAAAATATTTTTCCTTGTTATTCATGATATAATTTGTATAAAATATAAATATATTATGTATACAAAAATAATGGAAGAAACCATATTTACATACATATTTCATGTATATATGCGAAATAAATATTTTTGACTACATTTACCATAAAGAAGGATATTTATTATTATATATGTATGTATTTTCAAAAAAAAATGTTTTATTAAGTGGCGTCTTACGATTAATTTAAGGGGGAGAGTTTGAGTCTAATTTTTGAAAGTTTGAACATAAGCTTATTTATTTAATGTTTTATTGTTTACAAAAATTTTACAATTCTTTTTCGATTAGTAGAATAAGACATAATGTAGCCGTTTATATAATTTGTATATAACAAGTGTATTGAAATTGTTTACTATTTTATTTAAAATCTACATTAGATTAATTCAGCTTCATATTTATATTATTTATTTAGTTACTGATTCATCTAATTATCTACTAAACATTGTTTCAAATAGAATTTTTGGAATCCAATATTCATAAACAGCTGTTTTCCAAATAGATTGAAAACCAATTCGGTGTTCATTGATTTGACCTAACAACGGAACGGATGAAAAATTAAATTTGAATGGGCCACAATATTTATTTTTGAAAATTCTCAATTAAAAAATTCGTAAATAAAAAAAACAAAAAGGTTTTGAAATTAAATTATACCCAGAATCAATGCGTTTTGGGTCTTTAAAATTAAATGATCTACAGCAAATTTCAGAATGAATTCGTGAGAGGCAACTCACCTACCTACATTTAGATCTACATTTTCACAAGTGTTGACAACATTACGTTTGCCGTTGTCAACAGTCGACAAATTTAGCTTAACCAATGCTCTTTCTGTCGACTGGTTGCAGTCTCGTTGATTAAACTACCATAAAAACCAATAAAAACATTGCAGTACTGCGATCATACTGCGTTTATGTATGAAAAACGGCCTACTGCTCTAGACCGTGCTGAACGCGGCAAATGCTTTAGTTTACAAGACCTCATAGTTTCAACACACGCGATTTTGCGGTTTATTTATTTATATATAATAAACCTTATAATATTTATTCTGAAAATTAAAAAAAAAGTTATAGGCTTAAAATAAAACAAATTCTATATTAAAATAAGTTTTAAGTTTTTAATAAACTAATTAATTTATTATGTTTTTTAATAAAAATTATATACGTATTCCATTTACATAAATTTAATAAGGTTTGTTAAAAAAAGAAATTTATTCATTCTGAAAATTTTAATTAAAATCAGTGGTGTGAATATTATATATTACATTATTTAATATTATTAAAAACTTGACAAAAAGCTTCATATGATGCCTCTTAACTAAAACCACCATATCGGTAAATGTATATTGGGGAATAAAAACTCAAGGTATATTATACTTATATACATATGTACATATATATATTATCCATACTACAAGCTGAATGATGATTTCAAAACTTAACATTAATAAAATTAAGTTGAATTTTTCTAAAAAATTGTCAGGTCGATTGATGATTGTTTGAAAATTCATTTGATACAATAAAAGTATATTTAAGTTTTACCCCTTATATACAAATTTAATCTTATAATTCATATCATAAAATGTATATACATATTTGAATAATTAATATATGATATAAGGAAGATAAATTTCTCTTTTTATATTTTCTAACAATTTTGTTGTGGAAAATTATTTTAAATCTAAAATTTTTTATTGTTGTAAGTTGCCCCTTAAATTGAAACAAAAAAATCTCTGCACTAATGCTACCATAATGTATAGTATATACATATTTGCATGTATGTAGCTGTTATGTAAATATAAATAAAAATAATTTTACCGTGTATAAGCCAATATTATCCTAATATTGGCTTATATCATAAAAATGTGAACATTTAATTAAACCTTGGAGCATTATAATATAAAATAATTTGAATATTCAATTAATTTTTTTTTTTTTTAATTTATTTTAGATCTTAACACAGTCACTTACTATTTTTTTGCCGAAATATTTGTATATTTAATAATAGAAGAAATAAATTTTAATACATTTTTTTTTAATTCTAACGAATGTGTGGTAGAATTTTTTTTATATATATAAAATAAGCATGTAAATTATATTCGTTATATATAGAATTCCTTCGAGTTAAAAATAAATAAAACTTGTTAAATGATATAAAAAAAAAAAAACAAATTAAAAAAATGCTAATTGTTAAGGGGGCGGAATTAAAAGTTGTCGTAAGAATGTTCCTATGCGAAGCGTTCGAAAATAAATTAAGTCAATATTTTAGAGATAGATTAAAAGTCTTATTTTAAAACTCATCGTGCTACTGACACAAAAATTTACAATATATTTACTTACAATAATTATTGAGTATTAAAGTTACAACACATCTCAAATTTATAAAGTAATCTTTGTAATCGTATTCGGATCGGAAAAGAGAAATCAAAACAAAAAAAAAAGGTTTTGTAATGTTCGGATTCGGATCATTAGTTAAAACATATTATTATAGTGCAAAAAAATATATTATTTGTTGGAATATGTAAAATTAATTATTATATAAAGATAAATTATGGGAGGAAATTGGAAAATGATATATATGTAATAGAAAATAGTATTTGTAATATTAAATATTTTATATATTTATTATTATTTTTTTCAACAGTTGATAGTGTGAAAAAAAAATTACGCGATTCATATTCCAAATTTATAAAAGTTACTATGACTATATGCGCATTACTTAGTAATAATACTGTATTACTTTTATAATTCATTATTTAACAACTCTGGTACCAAGGTTGGTAGAGTTGCTTATGAACAAAATCCTAGTATTGCTCAAGGATTTACTAAAATGGATATAGAAGTGAAGTTATTTGGTTTTGGGTTAAAACTGCGATGAGCTAAATTCATTGGGCCATCCTAAAAAAGATGGAAGTGTCTGGAGAAAGGTTAAGTTACAAACAATAATAATAATATGCATATTTTTTTTAACATTAGCGTGTAATTTTTTTTACACGTATACGGTTGCTTGAATAACGGCCTGTCTGTAATTCTGCAACGTAGGATAGCTATACGCATTCGGTAGATATGTCACTGTATTTCACGCAGAGGTATATGCTATCATCATACAAGCTGCATACATTGCCAACCAAACCGGATGGAATGGCCAAACAATTTACATTTCTACCGAAGGTCTATCTTCCCTTAATGGGCCTAGATAAATCCAGGGAAATCGTGCGGACAGTAGTTTTAATTTGTTCAAAATATTAAGTGTACTTCTTGTGCCTAAAATTATATTTTTATATACTATATTATGTAATAATTTCCATACAAACTTCAACAATTAATAAATGGGTTGCTGTTTGGAATCATAATTCAGAGAGAAAGATATTAAAATATAAAAATATGAAGAAGATTTTCAAAAAAATTACATTAAAAAATCATACAAAATATAAAAATGTCTAAATGCAATCTATATGTATAGCGATTTTATGCTGTATTTTTGTACCTACTTACAGCTTTATTGAAAAAGTTGATATGACCCAAAATTAACCACTCGAAAATGATTTGTGAGCTTTTTTATATGAATTGTTCTGCCCTATAAATATATATTTAACAAAATATCAGAAGTTTAAACAGAACAAAAAGAAACATCCAAATAAAAAATTTATGATTTTCTGAAAAAAATGTTGACGTTTAATCTTTCACTTGTACCCTTCTTTCCTTTGATAAAACTTTTAATCACATTTGTAATTTCATTGAATTTTATTATTTTCTATTTATAAACGAAACAAATTTCATTTATTTTATAAATGAACCTTAAAATTTGAAATGTTCAAGCTTAACCATATATAGAACGGAATGGAATTGAAATAAAAATTGAACGCAGTCTCCAAATTTCGAGTTATCGAGTTTTAATCGATAGTGTTAACTTGAAAAGTTTCAACATATATGGAAATCAATCAAGGATTTTTTCTCCTTTTTTAATTCAATAATAAGCGCTGTAAGATTACCACCCTCCTGGAAAATCAATTACTCAGTCATTATAGATTTAAATTTTTTCTACAGAATTTCCTTCTTGGTGCGAATATATTTTTATATCTTAATTTATTCGAAAACCAAATACAGAAATATATGAAGTGTAGGTTTCCTATTTTTGTCATACATATGTACATATTTACATATATTTAAAAAGGTAATTTTATCTTAGTATATTATTGTCTCTTCCTTTCATAAAGCAATGAAAATTGTTAAAAAATTTATTGGCTTTATTGTAATATCATGAATTTTTTTTTATCAATTTAATTGTAAATGACGTTTAAGATTTTAGAGAAAAATTATAATAATTGAGGAAAAATGTTATTATGTATTGTATATAATGATTACATTATCAAGATTTTCATTTTATTTTATTTTTATTGTTATGTGTGCGATTGTCGACTTTCAAAGCGAATCACGTACGATACCCTTTTTGCCTATAATTTTCTGTCTTTTTTTTTTACCAACCAAATATAAAACAGAAAAATATATAATTCCAAAGTTAGGTGTAAAAAATTACGAAACCATATACAAATGATTTATTTGTATATATTCGATGAGTTTTATACAAAAACCATTTTATATTTTTTAGTTAAAAAAATCTTTATAAGTATTTGATTTTTCATTCAAAATTCTAAAAGGGAATATTTTTGCTTCGATTATATCTCACCCTATATCAAACTTCAGAAAGAAGTATATGTATATATTTGTCTATCTGATTTAATTCCTTTTTTGGAAATTCTTTTTTTATAAATATTACATTCTTAAAAAATAATTCATCTAACCTTCAAAACATTATGTTAATTTTATAGTTGAGTAAGTTTTTTCTGGAAATATTTCAAAAATTGATTGTACGAAATTTATTTTGCTTATCGTCCCTATATATTCTTAGATTTTTGTAGTATTTACAGGTCAAATGATTTTTACATCTCAAATATAGTATTTTTCGAAATAAATTTTGACTTGGAACTGGATAAATTTGATTGATTTTTAAAGTATCCTTAGTTTAAAAAAAAGATTAAAAATATAGTTACAATAGGTCTGTTCGTTAGCTTGATACAAGTTACTTGGATCAATATGTGTCAATTTGATCGTGTTCGTTTGCGTTAGGTTAGGTTAGGTCCAGTATACTCTATGTTCGTTAGCTTTTTTGAACTTGATCCGATCTACTTGGAGTTGCTTTTTTCTAACCTTCCAAAATAGATAGAGTCGATTAGGTTAGTATATTTAATTTGTCATTCATACGAAAAATTTGGGTTTGGGTCACAAATGAACCTAAAGTGATCTGTGACGTCACTTACTCTAACTCAACCTATTTTCTAATATTATTTTTAATTTAAATAATTTTCTCATCGCTCCTCACCATATTTTACCAGTTTTAAATATGTCTTCAGGCTAATATTATTGTTAAAAAATTTTGTAATTAATTTAAATTAAAATGATGAAAATGTAAATGATAAAAAATATTTTACTACAAATACAAGTACGATCTTACGACTAGTGGCTGGATATACTATTAAATTGAGTGATTCAATATAACAACTTCATTGAAACATAATATGAAGATATTATTTTGGTAGCCTTTTTTATTAGAAAAACACTGGTCTAATAATAACATTTAATATCCGAAAAATTATGTTAATTATATAGAGCATAATTTAAGTAGGAAAATACGATGGAGAAATAAGCCTTAACATAATTCCAAATTGTCTTATTCTATATTGAATCAATTAAATAGAATATTATAATAGTTATACCCATACTGAATCACCCGGTAATTAAAGATTTTATCAAGGAATACCGAATATTAGAAATGTTAAAAAATTTATCTGAGAATATTGACGTAAGTACACTACATATACATATGCATAAATACCTTTTCTTCGTAATAAAAAAAATAAGCACCATATTCATACATATATTAAATAATGATCCTCAATTCAAAAAAAAAAAAAAATGGTATCCTTAAATTTGTATATTTTTATTTGAAATTTTGCTTTTACATTATCTTGCTTATTGATTTGCTGATAAAAAAAGGTCACGTTATACACATATACATATTAGTTGGCCATTCCTCACAAGTTTTATCGTATACTATTCCTTTTACTTTCTTACATAATATAAAATTTAAAACTTGAAATTAAGTTTTTATATAAGGATTTTTTTATAGTACTTAGCTTAGTTATACTTAGAAGCGTGTTTTTTCTACCATATTTTGTAAGTGGAAATTAAATATATATTGCACTTTATTGGCAATAATATAATAAATAGAGATTATACATAAATAATTAGTAGGTGGAGATTAATCATTAAATTCAGTGCAATTTGTTCAACGATTAATTTAAAATATTAATACATGTAAGCGTCAACAATAGTAAGGGAAAGGTATAGACCTCCTTATAAAAGCCATTAATCCTGATAAAGTCTACTTTCCCTTACTATTATTGACGCTTACTTAACCACCATAGAAAAAAGTACCTTGATATGATATTATTTGCTTGTTTATTACTTTTTAGTTGAATATTACTTTAACGGAAAGTATTTTTAAAAAACTTTTTTTTTTATTTATATTTTTTTGTAAAAGTAAATTAACTTTTATAATAAATTGAATTTGGATTAATCAAATCCGTGCCTGCCACACATAAAGACACATTTTCATCAGAACATCTAATTTTTACTTTAATGTTTTTCGAAAAGTTTAATAAGAACTCAATGGAAATTATTTAATTTTATATATATACAGGGTGGACACGAAATGGCTGATCGACGATATACCATGCTATTATAGTGGTAGTATTGGAAGAAAAAAATTATATGAGCACTTTCCTAGATTCGGTCTCCACTTCGAGCTAAAGACGATTTGCTAGTGGGACCTGTAAAAAAAAGTAGTATCATGTTTGGGTCCATAACTTTTCAAGGGGTCCACGGACAAGCTATAAAGAGTTTTCGTAGCTTCAGGGGTTTTGCCCCCCGTATATCGTCGATCAGCCATTTCGTGTCCACCCTGTATATTGAATACTTATCCTAGAAAAATTTTAGAATTAGTTTTAACCTTCCTTCCATATTATTTAAATTTAATATATTTTTATTCCTACGATTTTCCTTTCCTTATTAATGTTTCCCCTGTCTTTATTCTTAAATGGATATCATTTTATTTTTTTTTCCTTTTTCAGTGTTATTACGAGTTATCCTTTTTTTTTGTATTATAGAAAAGAAAAGAAAGGATTATTTCTTATAATATGTATTTAATTTTTGAAATTTGTCACTTTTGGATTTAGCAAGGCGTTTTTAATACCATTAACATTTGACCTTCTATGCTAGTTTAACCCTTTTTTCCAGAAATATTATATACCTATATAATAAACTTCAAAAATTACTTAATATCGTTGTCCTTAAAAACGTTGTCCTTAATATTGTATATTAAATTATTTCATGTTAATAATATTTTCATTTATTATTATGGTATGTATAACTGAAACCTAGAATATTTATGGTATATAAATATAAATATAAATATATAATATTATATGACAACATTATATAAAATATATGATAAGAGTTAAAGAAAAGACTTTTTAAAAATAACTTCATGACATGTGCATTTTCCGGATTCATAAACATCAAAAGGATGAAGAAAATTTTCTTTTTTTTTTTAATAAGCAGATTATGTATATGTATGTGATAGCTTCTGAAAATCGTATAATTGAATAATATTACATATATATGTATTCACTTCAAGGATTTATTTATAAAGCACTGTCATATCAAGGTACCTACATATATGTACCATATATATTATACATTGAAAATTCGTTTTAAAGCAAACTTATGACAGCGGACATTCCTACATTAAATCTGACAATTTAATTATTTGGCAAAAAAAATTATTCATTACGCGATATAACAATAAAAAAATTAAATTCATGAATCTTGCAACACTACTAACTTCCAGCAACACCAAATTGAGCAATTTCGGTTAAATTATTGACAGAATTTTTTACAAACCGCAGTTGAAATGGTAAATTCAAATTACAATTTATTATTTTATTAAGAAATTAAGCTTCGCTTTCGCACCATAGGTCTCGTAGAGGTGTCCAAAACCGGATTCAGAATCATATTGAGATTTTCTGAAAACACGCCAATAAAGTGTCGCTAAGGACCTGTTAACGGCTAACGCCACCACTTTAACCTAACCTAACCAAAGAAAGTATTATTGCTAATTATCAACCACCAATAAATAAAAATATAACGATTAAATATTAGAAACAAAATTCGAAGATTAACAATATTTCAGCAAAACTTCAGTTGTTTGACTGAAGTTGACATGATAACTATATAACTTATTTTTCTTTAAATATTTAAAAAAAAAAAGATACTTTAATATACAACATAAAGTTATAAAAAAATAAAATTGAAAAAAAAAATTTGTTTTCAATCAATTTAATTTCATTTGGGAAAAATTAAAGCTTTTCTTTCCTGTTTGAAAAAAAAAAACCAAAGACGTTTTTTTTTTTTAGTAAAACGCAAAAATACTGCATAATTAATGTTAAAAACGCCAAAAAAAAAAGCTACAAATAAATTTAATATTTTTTCTTTCGAGAATTTAATAAGAAAAAAGAACAAGGGAAAAAAAAGGAAATGTTCTTGTTTTGGTAAATGATGGCTTAGTGAATTTCTCTTTTCAGTTTTTTTGATAAAAATTTTTTTATGTATTTTATACTTTTGTTGTTTTTGTATAAAGGATATATTTAAAGGACAATAAGAAGACATTTTTATTATTATTTTGGTATACTTATTTTAAAGGACTCAAGCATAACGAATAGAATATAACTACCAAAAATAATTATTGTTTTATTAGTGAATCTGGATTATATAAGTTCCGGAGAGCAACTGGTCCCTAAAGTGCTCTTTGCCGGATTGTTTCACATTGTTAAATTTTAAGGATTCTAATAAATAAATTATTCATAAATATTTTTTGGTTTTTTTTGTAGGTATACAGAGTAATACAGTTTTAGTTAACTTAGCTAAAAGAAAAAATTATTCTTTGCAAAACACAAGGACAATCTAACAACAATGATGTCATGATCTATTATTTTACATGTACATATATTTACTGTATGAAGACGTAGACGCGTTTTACTGAAATTTGATGAGTTGCCCTTTTAATATTATTTTTAAGTAGGTATGTATTTAATGTATATAGATGGGCTTCAGAACGATTTACCTGAAAGTGTTATAATAATTTCCTTTCTTAGTTTGTGTGAAACGTGCTAAGAATTTTATAAATCATTTTGAAGAAAATATTTTTTTTTGTTATCAAATTTTTTTTTTTGATTTTGAGATATTGCGGATACGTTTACGTTCATGGTGTGGTTAGTAAAAAAAAAATGAAATGAAAAAAAAAATGTTTTTTTGTATTTTTTGCTGTTTATATATATAAAATTCGATTTTATTTATTGTAAGAATTTTATTTATTGTATAAACTTTATACACATATAAAAATAAATATAGAACTTCATTCAAATTTTTTTTTTGTACATAGTACATACATATACAACTCGATTTAAACAAGTTTTTCCAAGGAAAAATCTAGTATTATTTTTCGGTTTGTCTTAACTCAATTGTTTTTATTGTATAATGTATAATATTATAGGATAAAATTAGTTTCCATCTATATAGATAGTTGACATTCATTTTTGAGGGAAAAAAGAGTCTTCAAGTATTTGATGCAATTTATATTTCATAGCTGTACATTATACTATATTATTTTCGTATAGTTCAAATTAATAACCTATGTTTGTCAGTAGATTTGTCAGTAGATAGAGTAGATGTGTTACACTTCCATTTTTTAGGATGTATTAATACATTTTAGTATTTTTTACAATTATGAAATAACGAAATAAAGTATAATCTAAACATATATACATTAATTAAATAGTTAAAGAAAGGACTTATAACAAAGTAACTTGTATCGTATGCAAAAAAAAAATCCGAATTAGAATTTTAAAGTTAACATTTATGATTTTTTTTTCTAGCGTCACTATACTAAATGATAATAGTTCTGTTCAAAAATCTTTGAAAATTTTTAAATACTTTGGAATTTCGGTATTAAGTAGATGGTATACTTATGAAATTAAACTGTAATTATTATTTATATAAAAATTTGTTTATTCAACTAACCAAATAATTCATTAATCTACCAAATCATTGCAATATTTTTGGAAGTAGATTATTTTATAAATAACCACTTTTTTTTCAAAGAATTTTATGTATTTGGACATTTTAAATATTTTTTAAGCCTAATTGAATTGAAATCATATTTGTAACAATTAAATTTTTATTATTCTTTATTATATTAAGTTGTATATACGTAATAGGAACATTATTAAGTGCAAACAAATTACGCTCAATGGTCCGCAGTTATGTGAGTCTACTTCGTTTTCGTTAATAATTACTTCAATTGCAACTCTTAAGTTACGACAACGTAATCTTAAATTTCTCATTCTTTGTAAAGCATTATTTCTTTCTTGAAATATTTGCTCATCTGTAATATTTGCTCAAAAGTATGTTTTGTTAGATTTTCAGTTGTCTCGGTCATGGAATGACAAAATAAATTAATATTTCATCCAATTTGAGTACCCTTGATTCAATGGTAACATTGAGAACCCTTGCATCTATCTTAATAGCTTAATTATATTGAGTTACAGACAGACAGACGAAATTAGCCAATTATTATATTAGATTTTTTGCAAATTTCATATACGAGTAAATATTACTTTTTAAAATTATGATACAATTCATAATTAAAAATCTTAAACAAAATTAATTTAAATTTAAATTTCTAAAACTATGTTATTAATCTCAATTAGGAAACCATCTTAGCAAGCATACGAAATATATAACTTAGAGGAAGAACATTCCAAGCGATAAATAAAAATTATTATTATACACTATGTTTCCATGACGAGTTGAACTCGAGTTAGCGTGCATGGAAACAGGGCGGTTGAGTAGTTGAGTTGAGTTGAGTTGGAATGGAACGAATTAATTGATGGTTCCATTTCAACTGAACTCCAACTCCACTCGGTACATGGAAACAAGGTAATAGTTAGACAGAAAATATTTAAAAAAACAAATCAATAATGGAAACTTTTCTAACGATTCCATAGAATTTTATACACTTATCATATATGTATTATCTTATATACAAAAAAAACTATGTAAATCTGTTTGTATTGGATAGCAATAAAAATAATATAATATACAATTATATTATGCAGATAGATAGATATATATGGTTTTTGGTTTCAATAAAATATTGTACATTTTATTTTTTGGTTTGCTTTGTTGTTGTTAAAAGCCAATTTATTTGTTTCGAAATTGAGCAAAAAAAAAAGAAAATATTTTCTTTTCTTTTTCAATTTTCCATAACGAATCGTTTTTAAGTATATAACAAAGTTATCTAAATTTATATATGTATATATATAAAGACTGTAGGCGAGCGAGCGCTGAAATTTCAGTAAAAAAGAACTTTTTCATAAAAACGAAAAAAAAAAAAATATTGAACATAAAAAGGAAAAGTTTTTAGATGAAAAACTTAAAATACATTTTTTTTTCTCATAGCATCAAAGACCTACTTCCAGATTGTCTTGTATAGGATATATAGTTAAAAAATAAGGAATAAAATATAAGAAAAAATTACAAAGTGGAAACTTTAGATAAAAAGTGAATTTATAGACGGCCTTTTTTTTTTTTGTTATCGCTTTTAGTAAACCGGAGGATATTCAAAAAATATAAAAAGAACAACATACAAGTTTTTTTTTCTTTATTTTAATATACCATTTGCTCGGCTCTCTAAACCCATTTTCAATACCCCAGAGAGAAATACCATATAAAAAAAGTGTCTGACATCTTTGTGAATTCCTAAACAAAATATTATTTTATTAAATTTACTCTAAAGAAAATTGGTTTATTTTGAAAATTCAATGCCATTAAAACAAAAAAAAAATTGTTTTCGTTTCTATTTTTTTTTATTATAACATTTTTTTTTTTTTTTATCTACGATTTTTTTATTTAAAAGGAAAATTAATTATCCTTAAATAAACTGCGTCAAAATTTCAATTTCCTTTTTTTGTGGTTACTGTTTACTATATCATTAACACAAAATTATACTCGGGGAAAATTAAGAAAAAAAAATTGATTGAAATTTTATTAGAATAATTTGTTAAAATTGAACTATAATTCAATATTTTAAGAAGTTACATTAAAATCTAAAGTAATTCCAATTACAATAATTGGAATTACTTTAGATTTTAATTAATAAATTGGACAACTTTTGCAGAATCCCTAAGAATGAAATAAAGTTTATGGATAGTAAGGTGTGGCGGATTAATTGCACATATTTAACAAATATAAGAAATGTAATGCATCCTTTTTTCAGTTACGTGGTAATCTAGCTTAACAATGACCCGTTTCTCGCTTATCTGGGTAATCGACTTTTTCAACAACCGACTTTTCAATTGCATGGAAATTGATCATTTCCACGATTATTATATGGATTACATATGGTAATCAATGGTTTCCTACATTACAAAGAAATTAAAATTTGAACTGATTCTCTGGTAATCTATTTTTTCATCAGTCAATTCTCATCATCTACTTTTCGTTGGTTTATAAACCAAATTATATCAAATTCGATTCGATTGGAAACACGTTACGTTTTCAGGAATACACGTGCTGGTATTCGAATTCCATACATAAATTTGCATACGAAAAAAGTAATGTATATTCCAAATTCGTCTTTGGCGAAACGAATTTTTCCATAATGATGGGTGCAAAATTTCATTTCACCAAAGACAAATTAATAAACACACGGATGTGGTTAATTTCGAAAAAGTAATAACGCCGAACGGCCATGGAAAAAAGGATGGTCTTAACCATAAATTGTGTCTGTGGCATTCATGATTTGTACAACACTTGCGACGTATTTGACTGTTCTATCTAATAATATTAATTGAAAAAAGGCAAATATGTAAATTCATAAAATGAATTATGTACTCAGTTTCCTAAAAATACATATATACATATATGTACATACATAAATGTTTATCTATGATGCTATATCTTTGAAATAATTCATTCGTATATTAATTATAATATGGAAAAAATAAATCTTTACCAATTTGAGTCTTAAATTTGCATTCATAATTGGATTAAATCTTACATTCAATTTTAATAATTCTGAAATTTATTAAACTTTTTGAAAATAATCACCAAAAAAAGTTTCCCGTATACATACATAATGCAAAATATGGAAATTTTTTCATATATATGTACATAGGAAACTATACTATATTTACTGAATATATTTTAGTAAATATTTCATATTTTAAACATATTATAATATTTTTATAGCTCTCAGGTTGAAATTTGAATCCATAAAAAAAGAAAAAAAAAATGTTGTTTATTGCTTTGGAATTAATTTTACAAATTTAATTACATTTTTTTTAAAGGTAAAAAAAAATGTATTTTATTGGTTTTTATAATATTAATAAAAATGATAAATGGTTTCAATATAAAAATTTCTTATATGAAAATGAGAACCATATACCTTATCTAAAATGCGTATATACATAATACATATATTATATATCATATTGTGTTCTCGTTATTTGAATATAACTTTGAATACATACATATACATATATAAAAGTCTTATGTACAAACATACATATGTATGTATATACATTTTGATTTATTTATTGTATACCAAATTCATAAAAATTTAAAAAGAAGTATGTATAAAGTACACCAAGGACATATATATGCCATATGGGACCATCATACAATAATTGGAAGAGTCGAGAAACATTGTTAATATTTTCATTTTTATGGTACATAAGAACACAGATAGAAAATATTATAAATGGGATATGGATACATATAATAGCGTTAAAATACTTTAGGTAATTGCTGTATTGTAAAAAAAATTATTGCTAAAATAATATATTAAAATTTATGTGTTCAATGTCATGACAAAAAAAATAACTCCTTATTTTATTAATATTAATTAAAATGCTTTTTCCGATATAAAATTTGCAATAATTTACATAACAAAAAAATGAATGATAATATTAATATATCGTAGGTTAAATAAAAAAATATACTGAATAAATCAGGAAATAATAGGGAATCAATTTTCTTTAAAAGCTGTGTTAGACATCTACAGAACGATTTAGGCGCAGTAAAAATTCGCAAGGGTAGGGAATCAAAATGATGTATAACAAACAACAGGTAATTATTGTACAACATTGGTTTTTCTGACTGTACACTTTATATACCCACTTTCATTCGCCATCATGTGTACTTATTCCAACAATATAGAAATATATGGATGGCGATGGAGCATAAAGTAAAATAACTGAATCCTGTCCGGGTATAGTTCTCTCGCTTTTTAGGTCTAGGATCTAGGTTGTACACAACATTTAACGTTTGCCTTAGATTTTCCGTTGGAGGAACATAAAATCTGTAGTTACAAGTTGCATTAGGCAGCGTTATTTAACTTTTGTGGCCAACCATTTTCCATTTTACGTTTTTTATAATACGATCTGATATTACTTAGTAAAGTATGTAAGCACCTAAAATTTTTTGTCCCCAAATAATGTAATATGAATCGGCAACACTATATAATTTATAATATTTAATTCACCAAAATTATATACATTATACATATAAATATAAATATTACTCAAATTAATAAAATGGTAAAATTGCTTATTTTATTGTATTTTTTTGAGCTAAATTAATTTAGCAAAACACAAAACAACTTGTCAAAATTAATTTTCATAAAAAGTTTACATTTATTTTAGAAATTAAATTTTCCATTTCATTGTTGTAATTTTTCTTAGTTTGGTTTATATAATTCTAAATTTTGTAAACTTTAGTATAATTGAAATTTGGTATTGGTATACCTACTACATTTTTAGATGTAGAAAATGTTTATTTCTCTTTTTTATATTTTTTGTATAATTTAAAATTTCATTTCTCTTAAAATATTCAGAAAAATAAAATTATCATTTCATTCAGAAGAACAAAACATGAATATCTAATTTTTTATTTTCACGAAAAAAAAAATATAATGAATTAAACAAAACAACAACTTTGGAATATTTAATAATTTGGAAATTTTTTTTTTTATTATGGTTTCTTCAAAACAAAGAGCTACATAGATATACATAGATAAATAGATAAATTATCGATTGTATATAATATAAAAATGTATACGCAATATTTTTTAATTATTTTTATTTATTCACTTGAGGTACAAAAATAAGTTGTTCTCTTTCTTGTTAAATATAATAAAAAAATTGTTTCAAAATATTTATAATTACAAAAAACTTTGTATTAATTACGAGTTGGCTTGGCTTTTACTTCATTTGAGAAATTTTGTATACAATAAAGAACATAAAGAATGCATGGCCCTATCCAATAGGAGGCTAAGGTATCTGCATGGGTCATCTCTTCATTCGACACATGGAACCTATCTCTATAAAAGCTGTACAGCTTTATCTGCAGTACAGGCCTGATAGATTAGTAACTATGAGGGATGTTACAATAAGCCTTATGGCTGCAATGACGTGGCGCTCCAGTGCCATCCCTGTATTAGAACCTTAGAACCTTAGAAGAACCGAAAAGAATATATATTGGTATAGCTTGTTTTTGACTTTGAAATGCATATATAAAAAAGTTGCAAGTATGAATTAAGAATGATATGTTTTGTAACAGTGTCGTTGTCGCTGTTTCAATATTATACTTAGATATAAACGGCGCCATGATTTAACTGGTACTAATCTTAGAATCATATCGTCGGTCCCATGCCAAAACCGCGAATGTGCAATATTACAGTTTCGAGAAAATTGCGTTTTAATTTTTGCCGATTTGTGAAATTCCTATATAAGCGATATAGAAATTTTAACATAAGCGATATAGAAATTTTTTAATATTAAAAAAACTACGACGAATTTTTGCATATTGTAGATTTTGAAATTTTACAATTTCTGGCATTAAAAACTCAATTTCATAAAAAACGCACATTCGCGGTTTTGGCATGGGACCGACGATATTATTTGGCATTTTAAGTATTCTATCATCTTTGCCTCAATTTGACTCCAACTGCAAAAAATAATTTTTTATCAAAATACATAAATAAAATATCTTCCTAATTATAATTGAAATGTTTCAAAATTTAATGTAACTCAACTCTCGGTATTAAATTTTGAAAATCATCACAAAATGACTTGAAACGAAGTAATTTACATATGTGGAAATGAATATGAAACGAAAATTAATATTTTCACAAACTCATTGCTATAAGAAAGCAAAATAGCTTCGATCTTCGACAAACTCCTAAATTTTTCTTCATTATATGTTTGTAAATATATTTTATTCCGCGTGGATTGAAATTTGTGTCTCTACTAAATATTAGTTGCTTTAAAAATAAAATAAATAAAAAATAGAAATATATAATAACTTATACAAAATTGTATTTGTTATTTGCATTAAATATCCTTGATAATTATACATAATATTTTCGTTTGCTTTGAAATTAGACAATTTTCTTTCAACGAAATAAAGAAAATATAGTATTAAAAATTTAAGAAAATATCATATAATAATTGAAAAATTTATAACGTAAAAGTGTAATTGAGAAAATCAGCAAAAATTATATAAAAAATGTTTGCCTTTTTTAAAAAAAAAACTAGTTATCTGATGTTATCCGTAAAAAATATGAAAATTCAATTGTTTCTAATAGCCTAACGGTTAAGGATAATTAAGCAAATTTAGAATTATTTTCTTATTATATAAAGTCACTGAATTAAATAATTGAAAATCTGTAATAAAATAATTTTCTTAAACTACTCAGACTTTTGAGTTCCGAATCATAAACAAAAATTAGCTGATCTCATCACAAATAAAAATTCTAAATTGTATTTGTCCACAGTCCATTGATGTGGTTTTAAAGAATATAATTATACTCATCCATGTTTCAACTTTGTTTAAATTCTGGGTTTTAATTTAGAGAAGAAACTTTAAAAATAAATTTTCATATTTAAAACGCCAAGGTCATTTATTTGAAATACAAATTTTTTTATTATAATTAATAATTCAATTTATAGATACATATATTTATTTTATTTTTTGTTCTGTTCTAAATTTCTCTGGAGACTGTTTTTTTTATTTATTTATACATAATCAGTATATAACATAAAATAAGTAAGAGTTTTCTTGTCCTTATTTAATTGAACGAAATTATGTTTATTTGTTTTTGCAATACGTGTGATTCTTCAGAGATATTCATTTATATTACTTTTATGTGGGTATAAATATTTCCAGTACATATTGAGAACAATTATATTTATATAAAGAGCTATGTAGATATATAAATATATACATAGAATTTACTCGTTTATACACACAATAGTAGAAAATTTTACAGCGGAAAAATGTCCTGTATTTAAGTTATTCCAAAGGGATTTATAAACATTTTATTTTTCATTTCTCAAATTAAAATAAGTTGTATATTATATCAAATGGCATAACTAATTTTGAAAATTAAATTAATTTGATGATAATATTTAGAAAAATAAATAAAAAACTGTTCAAGCATATTAAAAACTTTTGAAAAATTATTGTAGCTCATTTTTTAGGCATATCATAATTAAACAAATACAAACTTATGTATTTTTACTGTGAATAAAATAGAGACGGACGAAATTTCATATGAAAATACAAATTTTAAATGTGAAAATTGCAGCTCTTCGTTACCCCATTAATGTAATTTTTGATAGTATTAATATATTTAATGAATTTACTTTTCCTCAAAATTCAAAATGGACTTGTTATTACTTTCCATTGCAAAAGTAAAGTTTAAACTCTAGTGATGGCAATGATTAATTCAAATAATATGAATTTTATTTGAATTACTAAATACATTATGTACATGCTATTTGCTTATACACGTATACAATAAATTCTCAGCAAAATTTTTGTCCCAACACCCACTGAATTGAATTGTACTTTAACATCAAGATATCAATTGAACACAATACATTTTAAGTATTTCAACAACAAATTAATCGAAATTTATTGTTTTTTACTTTAAAAATATTATTTACAAAACTAAATAGTAAAATATTCCTTTCTCCTTTTTTTAATAAATGTTTTATATTATTTAATATGTTTAATATCATACTTATTTCCTTAAAACTATTAATAGTAATTTGTGTAACTACTAGTAACAACATTTATCATGTCATCTGATATTCTTTAGGGAAGCACATTATAGGGGTGAAAAATTAATTATATACAAATACACTGCACACTATGTGTTAGTCGAGTATAACTTACATAAATGCAAATTTTACACTATACCATTAGTGAAATTAAGGTTTTTTTTTTTAAATAATCTTGTCTTAACGTTTATCTGTCAGTCCCGTACTTCCCACATGTAAACTATAAAAGGCACTTATTTCTTGGTTGTTAATTTTAATTTTCAAAATGTTATTTCGAATGATGCCCTTGAAAGCTATAGTAGACGCATTCGAAGTCTCTAAAGTAGAGAAGAATTAAAAATTTCACAAGGATAATGTTTTGCCGCCAGGAACACGATGATGCAATGTATATTTTCATGTATCATGTTCAGTGTTCATCGAAATTCATAATATAGCATTTCCGGGACTAAATAAACCTTTTCCAGTTCAAAATAAACCTTGTCCATTTCCATATAAACCTTGTAAACCTTGTCCATTTCCAAATAAACTTTGTACATTTCAAAATAAGGTATTTAATTTCTATAGTATAGTTCTACAAATTGGTTTATTTTGAAATGGAAAAAGCCCACGATTATAAAATTGCTACATAGTATTTAAGCTCCGCTTTTACTATCTTTTAAACGACAATTATTCTACAAAAGTAATTCTCAAGAGGAAACCTCCCACATAAATTTTAAAAATATCTACTTGAAAAAATTTCTGTATATTACTATCAAGGTTACTTTAGTATCCTCATATCCACATGTGTTATGTTTAATTTTTAGAACACGAATATTGTAATATAGTAGTTCGTAGTTGATATTATAATTTATTAAATTAAAAATGTACCTAATATTTATCAGATACTTATGTCAATATTAAATTAAAAGCCAGTTTTTATAATATATTTATTTTGTTAATACTTTCCTATTTTATACCATTTGCATACATAACTGTATAAGTGTATATAATTGGTATGATTTTATAGTCAAGACCAACTATAGCTACTAAAATGACAATTAAATTTGAAATTTATGTTGTAGAAAATTAATTACTAGACTACAATATGTTTTTTCATTGTGTTAACACTAAGAACATTTGAAAATACTTATAATAATAAAGTTATCTAAAAATATTTTACTTTTGCATACTTATAGGCAATATTAAATTGATAATTTTGGGAAAACATGGCATTCCAAATTTTTTTTTGTCTAAAGTTTAATGGCCTGTGAAGTGAACTATCAATTGAAATCTGTGAACGCCTCTATAATTTTTAAATACAGTATTAATTTTCTATAAAGAAAAAAGGGAAATTTAGAATTTTTTTGAGACGTATTGCAAAAGGTATTCTAATTGCATTTTATAATTACAGAAAATATACAAATAAATTTATAAACTTATAATTCACTTTTTGAGAATTTTTTCTTTTTATTAAATTATATATAACTACATAAAACTGATAGGTGATAGGTATATATGCTAACAAATTTTCACTCTCTGCGATAACAAAATAGTAAAACTAAATTATGTATGTATAACTGCAAGAAAACAAGGTATATAAAAGATGATGAGTTATAGTAAAAAACTCAGTTAAATTTACATAAAATCAGTAAAAAGATGAGAAATTTAATTATTTTCATTGATTTATTAACATTTCTATATATCTATATTGTTCAATAAACAATTTATTACGTATTAACTAAAAATTTTTGTGTTTAATTACAAAACTATATAGCCAATAGTATATGAAAAGTATCTTACACTTCAAACATTTTTTTAAAATAAAGTCTGCTTATACTAATTCCTATTTACAAAATAATAAATTATTTATAAGAAATGGCTTCTCACCTTAACCTTGAAAAGTTATGGCAACTGTTATAATTTAATCTAAACAAAAAAAAAATTATAATTATAAAGAAAGACAAATAATAATATAATTTAAAAATTTGTTAATTAAAATTAGATGAGATAATAAATAATGAATTTAGTTAACAAATAAGTATTTCTCTATATATTATTTGTCTGATGATTTTTTTGGTTCAGCTAAAGCTTTCTTCCCTTCAGGACTTTTAAGAAAATCGTCAACATCCTTATGATCAACGCGATTCTGCAGATGATCTATTTGTTGAATATTTGATTCAGATGGTTGTTCTATTGCTGATAATATTGATTGTAATAGACCTTGTGATAAAATTTGTTCATGATTGGCACTACCATCATTTCCTGCATTAGCGTTTTGAAATTGTAACTGATATGATCCTAATTGACCTTGTACTGGTATTGTAACACTGTGTGACTTTTGTGCCGAAACAACATTTAAAGATTCCAGACCTGGCAAATTCTCTAATTTGGTTTCAGAAGAATGAGAATCTTTGGAAACTGATTGTTGCACAGAAACTGAGGATTGTTTTGATTCATATCCAGCATTATCTATTATACCTCCATTGATTCCACCATAAATTGATTCTGATGGGCCAGTAGTATGAAAATCATTGTGAACATTTGATTCACTAATAGCATTAACATTTGATAATTGATTCGAACCAAATTCATAATGTATGTTGGCACCAACTAAATTAGGTCCATGGCCACAATCTTGCGGTTGATTAAATCTAGCTTCATGTACAGCCGGAAGAGCTTGGTAACCAACTTGTTCACTTGCATATGAATGTAAATTAGGCTCATTAAGATTTCCGAATTGTTGTTGTTGTTGATAATGTTGTGGAACTTCGGCAGATGGTGGTGGAATATATTGCCTCTGTGAATTATCAGGTTTAATACCATATTGATCCAAGTGTTTAACAGATTGGCCAATCGATTCTAAAAGTCCTTCAGGTACAGGTGGCCTAAATGAAACTGGTGTTCTTGGTGCTGAACCAGAATTAAGCCACGGACGAAGATTTCCACTTTCCGAACCATACTGAATACCCAATCCCGTTTGCTCATTACCAGATTGCTGATAGTAATCACTTGATGGTGCCCCATATACGTTAGTTGGGGGAACAAGTCCGGAATTAGTACTGTCTCCATTTAAAGTGTTGTATTTTGCAGCATGTATTGAATTAGGTGCATAGGAATCTAGTGGTGGTCTATTATAAGAATCGTCAATGGACTGCAAATAATTAATAATTAATATATAAATTAAAATCAATATGGTGTAGATAAAAAATGCTTACCTGCAAAGAATTTGATTGTTCTATTCCAATTCCAACATTAGTGCTTGGCTCAGCCGGCAAATTTTGTTGAAGACCATCAATAAATCCTGACTGGAGGGCTACAGCAATTAATTGGTCATCTGTTAATCCATGATAAGGAATACCAATTCCCTGATTTTGTATAAAATTTTGATGAAGTTGATGCCCTTGATTGTGGGTAAAAGAATGTTGATGCCCTTGATTGTGTTGTTGTTGATATTGTTGACCCACAGGCCCCGGGATAGGCTTCCAACCATCGCATGAAACGGTAGGTATTGGTCCTCCATTAGCTATTCTGTGGCCATGTGCTTGACCGCCGGCTGATTCAATCTGAATTTGAAGTTCTTTTTGGGGCAAAGAAAGTGCAGCACTAATGGCAGCACTATTAATAGCCGATCCGGCTTCCAATGAAATTGCGTTGTCAGGCACACCGTAAGATGTAGCAGGCGGCACATATACTGGATTAACCTGTGGTGGGGCATACACTACATTTGGTTTTGGTCCAACATCTAGTGGTGGTGCACCGTAAATAGGTAAATTATTATTAAAATTTGGTGGAGGTCGGAAAGGAGGCGCTCCATAAATTGGCCTATGTTGTTGTGGTGGAGGCCCATAATTAGGGAATGGTCTTCCATTTCCGCTGTTCAGTATTGAGCTCGGTTTTTGATAATTTGGCGGCCCATAAATTGGTCTTGGAACACCAAAATGTGATTTTATTTGTTCATAGAATGAACCTTTCCCAGATTGACCAAAGCCCGGACCATGCTTCGATGGTGGCCCATACTGCAGGTTTAATTTAGGCGGGCCATATTGAGCAATGGGAATGCCATATTCTCGATGCGGTTTTCTATGTGGTACACCGTATTCTGGATGTGGGACACCATAATGTTGATGTGGACCGACTGCTATTGGTGGTGGTGGTACATCTGGTGGAGGGGGTGGGTATTTTATACCTTGACTAGGTACACCATAAATTGGAACAGGGAGTCCAATATTTTGTCCTGAAGGAGGAGGTCCGTAACTGCTTGTAAGTGCTTCTCGTCTTTTTATATCTTTATTTACTACGGCATTGGTTAAACTAATAGCTATTGAGAGTATAAAAGATATCCTTAAGATCATCTAGAAGAAAAATTGAAAAAAAGTTTGTGTATATTAGGGTTAACATATTAATGTTCTAAATAAATTTGTAGCATAAGTTTTTTTTTTTGTTTTCCGATAATGTGGTAAACGTGTCTGGGGGGTATATTTTCTTAACGGGTGTATAAAAAAATTAACTTTTTCTGATTATTACTTACAACCAACAATTTTTTCTTGACTTTAGAAAGAATTTTCGCCAACAATACAAAAATATTTTTCCTCATTTGTATGCAGGTTGTGCGAATCCTAACTCGTAAGTTCCATATTAGGTGTTTATGAGTTTTTGGGCGTACCTTTTCATCAACAACAATAATGATATAAAATTGTGTAAGTAATTTTTAGAATATGGGAAATTTTCAACTTTTTAAACGAAATAACTTATTTGTAGGTATATATGTTATGTACGTAAGTATAGATATAGATAGATATAACCATAGTAAAAAACTGTAACAAATGAAAGGAAATTAATTTCTATGATTGTTTAGTGTTATGTACTAATTAAGTAAGTTCTAAATTGTTCTAATTTCTCTATCTTAAACTATTTTTCAATAAAAATTTGTTGTTTCCTTTTACTACTTAAATGCAGTGAAGAGATCATATAAATGAAATGTGATGTAAATTTTATCCTCCAATATAAATTAATTTTCTATAAGGCGGGCAGAAAAACAGTAGCATAAGGAATTTTTAAAAAGCCATAAAAGCTTTCTGTTACGAGAGGATCTGGATGTCACTGTCCCTATATAAAAGAGGAACATCCGAAATGGCTCTGAGGATTTTTTAATACTACTATTTTC
Source organism: Empis stercorea (assembly GCA_949752835.1). Classification (NCBI taxonomy): domain Eukaryota; kingdom Metazoa; phylum Arthropoda; class Insecta; order Diptera; family Empididae; genus Empis; species Empis stercorea. Next base: position 157,017 of record OX457087.1, read on the forward strand.
TAGAACATTGACGGTTGCAGTCCAAGGTTTCTCTGCATTACTCTTCTGGTTTCTTCCGCCTATCCAACCCAACTTTCGGCGTTTAATATCTATAGTTTGAAGTCGGTGTTAGAGATAGTATTTGGCCAGCATATCTTGATCAAAACTTTAATTTTGTTGGAGAGTATGTCTGTTATCAGTCCAGCTTCACAGCCCTATAAGAGGACTAATTTGACATAAGAAATTAAAGGGTTTATAATTGAGGGTATAAAATATAATAATAGCCAAATGTACAACTTAAAATGATTAACAGTTTAACACTAACAAAGTCTTAAGAAGATATGTACATAAAAAATCATACCTACATATTAAAATATTATAAAATGCATATAATTAACTTTAACTTTTGTAACTTAAAAAAATCAACTGTTCCACAACAAAAAATAAATTCAACAAGAAAATTTATATCATTATTAAAAAAATTCCCCCAAAAAAAATACAATTATTTTTGGCAGGAAGACTAATATCCGGTATCAAAGTTCCTATTCCGTACAAAAAATATATAAAAAAATATGTGACAAATTTATATTACTTAAATATTATTAGAAAATAATTTCTCCTTCCTTTTGTTAACAAAAAAAACCCCCAAATACAGAAATTATTGCGGAACTGAAGCAATAACTTCGAATAAAGATAATTTTTTTAAATAACTGGTTCATTTAGAAATCGATTGAAAACTCAAATATATTTCAGAACATTGAAAACTTGAAAGCATAATTTATATATTTACAAAATTTAAACCACTTTTTTCACTGAAAAGTAATCACAAAAAGTAAATTGCCTTTTCTTTTCAATTGCCATTTTACCATGATGGTAAATATATTTCGGAGAAAGTATATTTTCACTTAAAATAAAAAATTCCAATCCTCTTCTGTTTGAAGATGTGTGGATGTGGATATGAAATATTACTAAGTACAAGCGATTTTGTATTTTTCATTTTCATTAACTAAATGATTGGAATTCGTTCAAGGGATTGGTACTGTAATTAATAACAATAATGTTGGCTGAACCTAAGTAAAATATAATATTGAACTGTAATGGAGAAAATCGATTTAAATTTTGGTTATTGTTTTAGGACCTTTTTTAACAGTAATATCTTTTAAAATTTTTTTAACTTGACGTAGTTTAAATTTTAAATTTTAGAAGTCAAGAGTGTGTATATGTAATATGTAAAGGATATCAAATACGTATATAGGTTAATATTGCAACAATATCAATCTTTCCATCTTTCAAAGTTTTAGAAATAAAAAATATCCTAAAATATGCTCAAATTATATTGAGCAGAATTATAAATATTATCTTCTGTCCTTATCCTTAAATACAAAAAATTTAATTACAAGTTTTTACACAAAGTGTAAAGCTTTAAAGAGAGGTAAACATACCACAAAAATTTAAAATTATACTCTTCCAAAATATATTTCCAGAAAAAAAATTTATAAAAAACTTTAAAAAATATTTCATGTAATTAAGTGTATATGTATTTATACATATATATTCCGTACCAAAGTCAAACCAACAAAATTCCTGCGGAAATAAACTTCTTAAAAGCCGCGAAATTTCTATTAACTTTCATAGAAAGGAAAACTTTTATAAAACATATTCTTGGAATTCCTTTCTTGGAAGATGGTTTACATTATCCAAAATATTTATTTATTATGAAATTTTACTGTTTAATTTTTCATGAATTTAACATAATAGAAATTTATTTTCAACATCAATACTATTATTAAGTATACATTAAAGTTAATAGGCTAAACAATTCTTGTTATACTTGCTTATCGCGTAAGCAATCTTTATAACAGATTATTATAATTATGTAATTATAGGATAATAAAGTATTCTAAAAATGAAAATGAATACAATATACAATTTCTCTAAATTCTATATGGATTTTGTTATATTCCATAATATAATACACACACATAGGGTCGTTTCCCCAGTGGTTGAACACTTAGCGACAATTCGAAATTGAATTGATTCTTAAAAAAATCGTATGGAATGATGTGATTCTAAACCGAAATTTTCTGAATTTTCTGAATTATGCAAATATAATTTCGAATTTTACTTTTCAATTAATGCTATTTTGTACATTCATTTTCATTCCATATAACATAATATTTCATATTTAAATATTTTCTGGTTAATTTTGAAAAAAAAACGATAATTTTGGTGATGAATCATGTTATGTCATTTTCTAAAAATATAATGTGTATGTATATATTGAATATTCACAACTTTTCAATTATTCCCCTTTCTAAATAAATAACATTTCATTATTTAATTACATTTACAAATGGATAAACATTATATTGAAAATTTTAAAACAAATCCACTCATAATAAAAAATCAAATTTAAATAATTTGGTACACCCATATAACAGGTGAAAGTAAAATTCATTAATAACACAAGAGTGGATTCCCTCAAGTTCAATATTTGTTTAGTTAATTTTAATAAATTGTTGTCTTCGTGGTTGGTGGTTGTGTAAATCTTCAATGTCAAACAACAAGGTATATAAGTTTATTGTCCAGAAAGTGTGCACATGCTTCACTTTATTTCAGTTAGCATATAAATATGAAAATTATAAGATATACGGGCACTAACCAAAAAAAAAACTTTCTCCAAAAAAAACCTGCCAAATAAACTTGTCGATCCGAGATTATATTTGTACATATTACGGTTTTTTTTTCTGTTGGCTGTAAAAATACAAAAATTTAATATTTTTATTTTCGTTTTCGTTTTTTTTAACCATAATTTAGTATTCAAAATCAGCATTTATTTAAATGATTTTCATATTTTCCTCTTTCGATTTCATTTTGGGCGACCAATTCCCCATCATAATAAAAAAATTACTACGAATAACAAATTACGAATCAGGTTTTTTTTTTATTGAATATTAGAAATTGAAAAAAAATGTATAATTACAAAAATATTATATTTATATAGTAAATACGTAAATACTATAATATACATTTGTTTAGAAATCAGACAGTGATTTAATTAGAACCAACAGAAAAAAATTAAGGATAAAAAAGGATAATTGTGCGGTAGAGAAAACTTTGGAACTCAATTATAAAAATTTAGCCAAAAAGGAGGTAAAATTATAACTAATTTTTCACTTCCGTATTGAGTAAAAATACCCAATTATTAGGGTTTTTTTTAAACTCCTTATGTTAACGGTTTTCTGACTGGTATGTCATCTGTTCGTCCCGTCCGATGTAAACAATAACAAGCACTTATTTAACATAGTAAATGACTAAATAAATTTATGATAAATTTATTTCACCATAAATTTCATATTAAATATTTCTATACACCATACATAATCCATTATTATTTTTAATTTAACAAAAATCAAGCTTTTTGTATAAAAACAAAATATTATACATAATGCATGTGTGTACCCAAACCACTTTTTCAAATATTTTATAATAAATTTAAATATCTTTTCAATATAATCTTTTATAAATACATAATCAAGTTAAATTGCAAAACAAAAAAATTTCTATATTTTCTAAACTTTATCACAAAAAAAAAACACAAAAAACCCAAAATATAATTAAAAAAAATAAATAAACAAAAAAAAAAAGAAAACTTTTACTTTCCGTGTGGAATTTTGTAGTAGTATAAAACTTCAGAAATCACAGATGAGTTTCTTTTTTATTTATTATCAGTCAATTTTAATTAACAAAAATAAAATGTCGAATGATTAATGATTAAAACGACAAAAAATTATACAAACTTATATATTTTTATTTATATTTACATAACTATGGGAAAGTTGGATATTTTTTTTAGTATTCAATTAAAATAATTTTCTCTAATTAATTATTGATGATAATGATGATGATGATGATGGTGTTAAAATATACTATAATTGATTTCTGTTATTTTATTGATTTTATTTTCATTTTTATTATATGCAAATTAATTTAAATATCATTTTTTTAAACATAAATACATATATGTATGTATGGATACTATAATATATTTTTAATTAATAATTTAATTTTATCCTATCCCATATTTATGTATCTTCACAATATTCGAATTCATTAAAAAATATAAATTATATTATACTCCCCCCATGTTCTGAAATTCGATCGAAAGTGAAAACGAAGTGATTTCGATTTTCAAATTCACTCTGAATGTGATTTGGTGCTGAACTTTAAAAAAAATAATTAAAATTGGTGATATTTCATTAATTATTAAAATAAATTAAGGTGAACTGACAAAGTTACATTCAGAGTGAATTTGAAAATTGAATTCATTTCGTTTTCACTATCGATTGAATTTCAGAATTTTCGATCGAATTTCAGGACTATGTCAAAAATTTATGTTTGTTTTGTTAAATTATGTTTTTATGGAATTCACAATCCTGCTGGGCAGTTAAATTATATGATTTGAATTAAATTATTGAATAGGGTTTATAAATATATGTGATCTGTGATGACAACTGGAACTGATGACAACAAACGTTGGAAGAAAAGAATAGTAAGTATGAGTACTGTCAGATTTTGTGTAACATTTTCCAGGCAGAGATAATACTGCATAATGAATAACCAGAAGCCACAATTATAGAGTTGGTCTAAAAGACCAACATTAGCCTATCCATTAGCATTCATTAGCATTAAATTTACTGCAATACTCGAATAAAACAAAATGAAAAATCACTCTTTTTGGCTTTTTATCGATATCAGAAAAAAAATATATTTTTTTGGAAGGTACATAATTAAAGTGTTTAATGAAAATTTAGGAAATTTTTATGGTTTATTTATGGTGTTGAGAAAGAAATTTATCTACATAATAACAGGCAAAATTTTGTTATTTTTCGTTGTGCTTTTTTTTCTCTTCTAAAACAAAAACAAAAATAGAAATCTTTGTTTTTCGTTTAAGAAATTAACCACCGAATGAAATATTAGATTTTTTGTTTTGATTTATTGTTCATGATTTTTTTTTATATATAAATTTATTCTTATCCCTTTTTTTTTTGGTCGTGAATATTTATAAGGATATACATTTTTTTTATTATTTAGTTATTTTCTTGGTTTTCTGTGTGATAGAAAAATTTTAAATTTCACAGTAAAAATGGATGTTTTTTTTTTAATTTTAAATTTAAAAATGTTCATTTAACATTTCATATAAGCATTTTTGTATTTAAGAGAATAGTTTTAATTTTATGCCCATTGTTTCTAATAAGTAAAAAAAAAACGAAAAAGAGAGTGTTGTTTTGCAGTTTTTTTCACAGCTAGAAATCTAATGGAATTTAATTATTATAATAGATTCGTTGTTAAAGAAAACAAAAATTTCATTCCAAATCAGTATATACATATGTATATTTCTTGTGATTGGAGTATTTTGTAGATATTTGTTTAAATTTTACTGGAAAAGAAAAATGCTATATACAAGTTCTAAAGATAATCAATTTATGAATTGTTGAAAAGTTCAAATAGTTTTCATTTCAATCAGTTGCGCAATATCTGTTATACTACGTTCGTACTATGGAAAAAGAATTAGTTTAGAACTCGTTCCGTTTCATTTTGATATTATGTCCAAATAAATAATCAAAGTACATAGTGAAATTTGTTTAATATGAATTCTGATAATTTAGATAACGTGTCCACCTATGTTAATCTAAAATGTGTTGAAAAAATAATGAAGAAAATTATTGAAAATTGATTCTTTCTCGACGACCACTAGAACAAAATTTGAACAAAAAATTATTGGCAATATAATTTGAAAAAGAAAAATTAATAAAAATTAAAAAGAAAATATTAAAAGAAATTGATGAAAATCAATTACATTTTTATAATATTAAATAATTCTAAGATAAATTCTAAATTATTTCTATAAAACTTTATTTAAAAAAAATTAATTTCGAAGATTGAAGCTATTATTGTAGTATATCACTTAATTAAAAACTTCATGTTGCTATTGCCAACTATTATAATAATTCCGGTTTTTCATGATTACACAAGTAACAAGGACACTTAAAAACAAATTTTATTTTTTTTTTTGTTATTAATTTTGTCGTAAATTAATTTTTTGTTCTATCTTGTAACTTTTTTTTTATCTTCTCTACTATAAGAGTTAAATTTTCTTGTAAACACAAGAATTTTTTTTTGTAATTGAAATTAACTTTAGGTTCTTTATCAGTCGACAATTTTTTTTTGTTTTCCTAAAAAAAGAAAAAAATTCAATAACAAAAGGGTATCCTTTAATTTATGAAAAAAAAGAAGAAAATTACTTAAAAAAATGTGTTTGTTTTTTTTGTTATGCTCAATAATCTTATAAATGAAAATTTATTGCGGATTCGCCAAAATAATCTACAAAAAAAAAATTATTCATAAAAAAAAAAAGAAGAGAAAGAAAATAAATGATAAAAATTGTTTGATGATTTGACCCTCATACCAATTTTTTTTTATCGAGACATGAATCAGCTATTTCGATTATCATTTTCAGCATTATATCATTTGTTTTTTACTGCGATAGTTTTTCTAACTGCAGTTCATACTATTATAAAGAATTTTTGAGGAAAATGTTTGATAATAATTTTAATACATATACTTCTGGTTGTACGGCGGTGATATGGTATATAAGAAATTTTATGTGTAAATAATGTAATATGCTTTAGTTTTTACATGGATTTAAAAATGTGGATATGCAATAATTTAATTATTTGATTAAATATTGAAAATAGTCAAAATATTAAAAGTTCATTTTGCAAGAAAATTGCAAATTTCCAGGTTCCGTTCCGTTTTGATAAAAAATGAACGCGAATTGGTTTGTTAAATGTAATTTAAAAAGTTTTCTATATTACAATTCATCTTAATTATTATCATATTTTGCGATCAATTATAAATGTAAGTAAAAAAATAATTATAATGGCATTAGGTAATTATATTTTCGTAAAAAAAAAAACTTAATTAGGTAATATATAACAAGTAATATAATATACATATGTAACTAGTATATATTACATTTTTCTTAATCGCAAAACTTATTCTATATAATATGTATGTATTTTTCTTTAATAGAGTTTTCCCGAATCATTAAATTTGGATTAAGGTATATACCCCTAAATTTGTTGCAAACAAAAATCTTTATATATATTTATATATTATTATATTTATATATTATTTTATTAACTGAATTTCTGCTATGAACACGTACACTCATTGAATGATATTGATGAATTTCGTTTGTTGTGCTTTTTTTTTTATTACAAAAAAGGGTTTAATTTAGTGTTTATAAAATAATATTTATTGCGATATGAATTAGAACAAAAATAATGAATATACAATAATAGGATGGTTTAGTTTAACCAAAAAATTTTTATTTTTAAGTAAATCGATTGGAAAATAAATAAATACAAACATTTTTTTTGGTACATTTATTTTGAAAATAATTATAGTAGGTATAGTTTGGAAATTTGTAAAATTTAATTTATATTCAAATTAACAATAGTAGCCGTGTTTTTTTGTAGACGCATATAAATTTATCGGCAACAGAGAGAATCCATTGGAAGCAACAACAATTTACGGAGATGTGCAGTATATATATATATATATACAGCAAATTCTTATTGTTTTCAACGTAAAAATTTCTCTCTGTTGCCGATAAATTTATTATATGCGTCCACAAAAAAACACGGCTATTATGTTCTATTAATTATAAATTTCGAATACATATCGTTATTTTTACACATTTTTTGTTATTCTTAAATATTTTGTTATTCTTTTTGTTTTGTTATTCATATGTAGGAGTTTTTTTAATCGCTTATTTTCATCACACCTCCCTACTCCCTACACTATTTTCAATTTTACAATTTTTAATTTTCATTTTTATATGAAAACAATATGTGTACCTATTACTATATAACAATATTTAGATTTTGTATAAAATCATCAGGCTAACTAACAATAGAAATTATATATATATTTTTTTTTGTTCGGCTTGGAAGACTCAATTTAAATAGAATACGATTACTTTGGTCCTCCTAAGCATTCATTGTATATAAATAATAAGAGAATAAATAATATATAACATTGCGAAAAACTATTATGACTGAGCAATATACAAGCAGATTTAACCAGCATATCCCAGAAATTCCACAATTTATGTGAACATATTTTTCCACTATATTAACTTGTTTAAAATTAAAAAAAAATCTGCATTTTTAATATATAGATTTCTGAATATGTATATCTATGTATACCAACTAATATTATATACTATTGTATATAGATTATTTTTATGGTGAAAACTTTAAGTACCATAGGATTTTAAGTTTTTGGGGAAATTTAGTTTTTTATACATAAAATTTCTCTTATACATTTTTGTTGTTGTATTTGTTATATATGTATTATAGAGATTACAACAGATTAAGAAGTATATAAATTTTCATCCCTATTTAATATTCGAAACATTTACCAAAAAAATTGTTGTTCTTATTTTTATATTTTTTTTTTTCTTTATTTATTTTTTTTAATAAAGCTATGTACAGATAGAAAGTGAAAAGATCGTGAACAAATTATTTAAAATTTGTACATTTAAAACTAGTGAAAATTTTGACTGCAATTTGAAATTGAAAAAAAGAAAAGCCAAATTTAAGTCTAATATAATTATTGTAAAAAGTCAAATACATATATAATGTTTTTTCTTCAAACTCACATTCGTCTAGCAACATAACCGTTTTCAATCATATTGAAATTGATATTTCACTAATTCATAAAATTTAAAATATTTGATAATAAAAAACTTCAATATATTCCTTTTTCATGTTCAATAAATGTACAGATCATTAGTATAGTCGTGAAAAATTTGATATTTTTAAGGTTCGTGTCTCTGATAAATAATTTTCATTTCAGGTCAAGTATGTACTCTACTTTCAAACAAATTTCCCGACTTCTTCACGATGTTGTGGAATAAAACACGCCGTCCCTGTATTTTTGTTATATTTGAACCTATTAAACTAAGCTGCTAATTCAGATCAAACAAATTTATTTATGTCTATGAGCATAAATTAGAACATTATATTATTATTAAACTATACTAATTAAAATAATCGAAATGTGTTCAATATTAATTTACATTATCAATATAAAATGTATAATACATTATTTTACTAATTCGATATTTTCAAGTACATAAATGTAGTATTTATAGCAAAGGTTATACATATTTATGTAAAAAATCTATGTAGTATATATTAAAAAATCTATGTACATATATATGTATTTTTGAATTCCTCTTAAACGTTTGCTAATGGTTTTTGGTTTTTGGGCTGTGTATATAGTCCAAAAGAATAGGGTACACAATTTACAATTTAAATTTTCACAAAAATATAAAAAACAAATTAAACCAAAAAGAACAACGTCCACATATTTTCACTCCAGTTTTTTGTTGTTGTTATGCCTTCATTATTTTATATCCTACCATTTATTTTGGCTGTTTTTTTGCTTTTAATCCTGAGCACTAATTCAATCAAGTTATCCAAATGGTTATAAGTTCTGAATGCGTCGATTTAGTAATTTAACAAAAAAAATGCACTGTAATTTTCTTTTTTTTCTATTCGAATTTTTTTTAGTGTCTATTCAGAGATAAATAATAAAATCATTCACGGACGTTTTAACACACAATAATATTAAGGATTTTTTTGTATTTCGACTTAATTTTTTTTTTTTGGTTTGATTTTGCAAAAATATATTTCAATTTTTTTACAAGCGACTATACTTTTCATTAACCCGTTACTTATGACTTTCCAATTTAAACTGCCACCACAAGATGCTTTGGTTGCTATTATATTCCATCAAATAATCTTGATTATAATAAGTAAACATAACTTTGAATCCCTTCCCCTGGTAAACCAGCGAAGAGCACCAATGTTAGTTGTAAGTATAGTATTGCAAATTTTGAATGTAAAAATGACAAAATGGTAAAAAAAACCTTCTTCTTTGAATCATCTTAAACTCATGCCCTCTACGAAGCGCCACTACCGGCAATAAAACTACTATATACACATAGGTATGACAATTTTTTTTTGTAAAACTTGTTTTGAACTTTCAGTGTTGTATATATTTCTGAAATTTCGAATTCCGATTTTCTTTTGAGCTTGGAAATGCTCATTTGCAGTTTCAATCTTTTGTTGTGTTTTGTTTTGCACTTTCTCATTGTTAGTTCTTTTTCTCTTATATACTGTGTATACTTATGTACAATAATAATAAATATTAGGTCGAGCCGGTACTATAAAATGCTTTCTGTTTCAATTTTATTTTTAAACCATTTTTATTGCTCATCATTGAAGAAAAATACTAAAGCATAATAAAATAATGTACATAATTTATAAACATAAACGAAATGAAAATCATAAGATTTCTTTTTTCTTTTGAGAGAGGTAAAAAATCAAATGCAGGAAATATTATTATCATGAGACATCATTGAGTGAGAGTGTCAGCAATAACGCCATTAGCTAAATAAATTTCATCCGGTTTGGTTAGTAGTATAGAAATTGAGGCGAAATGACATCAAAATCGGAAGTTAAAAAATATTTATTCTCGTATACATACCATACCATATACTTGTTCTGATTATGATGTTGATATAGACACTAGCGAAATTGATGAAGCGTCATCATTGTGCAATGAATTTCACTGCTTTTATACAACGTTTTTTTTTTCATTTTATATACATTATGTATGTACATAGTAAAGTATATTATATATATTTTTGAAGAAAATATACATATTTTGTAAATTTAGATATATTTAACACTTGAATAATTTAATGTAGACATTTTTAAGATAAATTATAATCAAAAAAATATTAAAATCTATTATTTTTCATGAGATTGTGTTTGTGTAAAACAGAATTTTAAATTATTATTTTATATGCTAATATATAGCAATAAATTAAGTATTACATTTATAGGGAAGGGAATTATTAAAATAGAAATATATTTATTAAAATTCAAATATATTATTTTTCTATTAATGATAAAAGTAAGTATGGAGTTGAGTCTGGCTATACTTATTACCTTCTATACGTATACTACATCAAAATGTAGGTATTTTAATTACCTTTAATTCAAGATAGTATTTACCTTTAATTCAAGATAGACACTTGTAGTCCATACCCAGTTGGCTTGTTACAAAATGTATGGGCTAATTTTTATTTAATTTTACAAAGTTTAATTTTTTCCCACACATTTTGTATGGGAAAATGAAAAGGGGTAGAATTTGACATAGGGGATTATCCAAAATTTTCTTGCTATACCTTTAGCGAGTCCTTAATTATATTTAATGATTTGAATTGTTTTTTTTTTTCAAATAATTTTAATTTTTAATTCTAGTAATAATGTCATTATGTTAAATTTTTCCTAAATGTATGCTATTTTCTTGCCAGTAAACTGTGTTAAGGGATAAATTTGAGTTAGGGGTTGAATTTTGGACATTTTTTGATGCCGGTCTAGAGTCTTTAATTAGTCCAAAATTATTGAACACAAGCCAGCACCCCCTTTTTAAATCTTTATTTCTGGTGGTATTTTTTTGGGGTTGAAATTAGTCCTTTATTAGTTCAAAATTATAGCATCAAAATTTTTAAAATCGGTTAAAGTGGGGTTCTCCATTTTGTACGTTTGCAATTGATAGTTCCTTCACTGGTAAATATATTCATATGGAGATGCCACTTTTGTCTAACAGATCCCAGTGTCTGTAGAATTTTCCTATAGCATTTTCGTCTGACAATTTTAATAAATACCCAAAATTATATTTACTTTACTGTGACTTTTTCTAATTGATTAGTCCAAATTCTGTATATATATATGAATGTAACTACCCCACATTAGATCTGTATTCATTTGGAATATATAATAATTTATATAATAAGAGTAGATACATATATGTAATTAACAAAAAATACATTTTATTTAAATATTTTTAATAAATTTTGAAAATAAATCAATTAAAATTTTTTCCAATTTTCTTATATACACAAATTATATTATGTATTCCTTTTTTTATAATAATAAATTCTCAGAGTGATGTGCTGTGATTATAAAATGATGAAAAGAGATTGGTCAGAAATATTAATCTTATACTAACGCCACTTAGAAAAATATGAACTGGCTAAAACTTTCAAACTAATATACAATAAGTAAATCGAATAAAATTTATTTATAAATTTATTTTTTCTCAGCATAAAAAAAAATCCAATAAATTAATAAAAATAATCTTTTAGGACCTAAAAAAAAATGTTTATTTTTATAAAAGCTTTGCTGACAACTAAAATTTCTTTTTCATTTTCGATTATGAAAATTGTATTTCACATAAATCATAATTATTGAATCTGACATTGTGGTTGTAGATTTTTTTTTATATTTTTATTATTATTATTATTATTTTTTGTTAGTAACATAATAATCTTTTTAAGTATAGAATCATGCCATAATTTTATGGCGATGTAATAATTCAAAAATATACATTTCTTTATTAGGTATATTTCTTGTTTAAAAATACTCACTATGATAAATAATAATTTATTTAATTTTCTATATAATCGTAAACAAAATGTTGTTATTTAAAATTAAATTCAAATTTTCAATGATTTATATACAAATATATAGTTGGTAATTACAGGTGGGGACAGTTTACTGTGGGCACAATCAAAATAATTAAATTTAAAAAATTCCAAAAAAAAAAATATTTTAACACACTTTCTGTTAAATCATACATAAATATTTTGAATTTTTAATCTCAATGATGAAAAAAAACCTTAAAACGAACAGAAGAAAGTAATTTTTTTTTTTTGGTATTTACAAGTCGACACGATGAAAGTTTGGAACATTAAAAGGTGGATCATCATATCTTTCCCCTGTCATCCTGATATGTTATAGAGCCGGTACTGTTTTATAAACTTAATGCGAGTACTTGAATGTTAGTAGCATAAAAATGTGAACATAATTTGAGTTATATGGCCATATGTTCAAAACTCATTGATTTGGCATCAATAAGTTTATTCCAACAATAAAACTTTAATAGTTATTGAAATTTTGTTTGTGACATTAACTCAAAATTGATCATAAGACTAAAGTGAATCCTTCAAAGTCTTTTTTAATTATGTGTCAGAGAATTTTAGTCGATAAATAATTTTCAGCCTCACAGAATATGAGCTCAGCTAACTATTAATATGACAGTAATTTGTTTATATGACATAAATCACATTGACGAATTTGTATTTGACGGGGACCTGAATGGATATTGCCTCATACATAATAATGTATTTGAAATATGGAAAATTAATCACATTGGACATTAACCAATGTGATTAATTAATCACATTGGACATTAACCAATGTGATTTAACCATTGGACAGTGACATTAACTCAAAATTGATCATAAGACTAAAGTGAATCATTCAAAGTCTTTTTTAATTATGTGTCAGAGAATTTTACTCGATAAATAATTTTCAGCCTCACAGAATATGAGCTCAGCTAACTATTAATATGACAGTAATTTGTTTATATGACATAAATCACATTGACGAATTTGTATTTGACGGGGACCTGAATGGATATTGCCTCATACATAATAATGTATTTGAAATATGGAAAATTAATCACATTGGGCTCGCACCATAAAATTGCTATAAACGTAGGGCTTAGTAAGCCAAAGCAACTTTTAACTGTGCCTGTGGAAGTTTCCAATCTCACTTTCAGAGTTCCTTACATCTTTACATAAGGAAATTGATAAAATTCTGTATTAAAAATGTATATAAATTCTTATATCTTTTAGTATAAAATAACACTATGAACACTTAAGTAATTTGCTGACATATATAGATCAGGTGGAATTTATGTTGAGTTTATATAATTATTAGCTCTTGAATATGAAATATTTACCGTGTGATTATGATGCGGATATTATTATTTTTTATTTGCATATGTACATATATTTTGACTGCATAGAACACCGTTATAAGAATACATTTAACAAAAAAAATATATATATTTACATATTATATTTAAGAAAAATAATAATTTATTTTAAAGTTCTTCAAATATACTTGGTTTCATATAGTATACAATAAACAAATATTGATAAATGAAAAGATAAGTTAACTCGGAATTATGTGTAAATGTTTACAGATTAAAAATCGATGTTACAAAAACATAATTTTTTGGTGAGAGTTATAATTTTTTGTTTTTTATTTAATAAAATGTTTTCTATAAATTTTCGACAATACAAATAATTGGAAAGTTTTTTATTTCAAATCGTTTTTTTCTCATTAAATTTTTTGGTTTTAATCAATTTTATTCAAGTTGTTGTTTACTTCTTCAACAGATTATTAATGAGTTTATTTTTTAAATCACATTTTTTAGCTTTCTTATACAAATTCACACATTTAATATGATGCTATATGTACATTTATATATTATTAAAATATGAACCTATAGGTATATTAACTTAGTTTTTTTAATTTACCATAAAATCAGATTATAAGTGACTACATAATTTGATGACATTTGGACTTATTTATAAGCTTAATACTACGGAGATTTCATTACTAAGCAATAATGCATTGTTAAATAAAATAAAAGCTATCTAAGTAAATTTGCTTAACAAGAAAGCTTATATTGCATATGAATTTATAAAGGCAAATAAACACATTTATGCACTTGGTATAAAGAAATTATTTACCTTGGATTAGATTATTTATATCCCAATTTGAAGATTATAAAAAGTATCACTTTTTTTTGGGATTGCCAGTGCAATTTTGTCTCAGGTAAAAGTGCAAATAAATATTTATTGATATTTGTTAACAAAGTTTGACTGATTTTTTTTTGTAACACACTAATAATAATACATATCAATTTCATATGATTCTGTTAGCTTTGTGTGTGCTATAGCTTTGTTATTACATTAAATAAATAGTTTATTGAAGAAATTAGTTTTATATCTTGCGGCTGTGATACATTATGTTTTCTTTAATGTATATTTAAAAATTTTTAATTTTATTTTCATTATTTACAATAGGACAGTATTTGAATTAGGCGTAATTTACACTAATGCCTAGTTTTATAAATATCGCTAGCACACTTTGAAAAATGCAAAATTTCTCATCGTAAAAGTTAAACTGTATGGACTAGGAACATTGTATTTATCCAGTCGGATAGAAAAATTCAAATCGCAAAAGTTAAATTCAATTCTATTTTTCATTACGATGCGCTGACTGTTCGAGTTTCCGTGTATTTTCACAATAATTTAGTATAATCTAGCATTTTTTATAAGCTAAGTACTTATAACGTTTCGTTGCCGACTGATAATCTTGGACAATCTAATTTTTTTTTCTTTTAAAATTCCATTATCTTTTACAGATCCACAATGACATTACTTTTATTAACAATTTTATATTTTATACAAATATACTTTTGGTTACTAATAAAAAATATCAATGTTATATTCAAATTTTCTGTGAACTAACTCTCACTTTTATATATGTATATATATAATTTGTAAATTTATAATATGATAATTCTTAATATTGTACATAAATAAAAATGTTAACACATTTTGTCGTATATACATATATGTACATATATAATATTTACTTGATGATATTCCGAAATATTAAATAAAAAGAAAATATATATTTTAATTGAAATTGAAAGTTTAAGATAAGAGACATTATTATAAATATTTAAGTATTTATATTTATCTAATAATAACAAACAGGTAAGAATCGTGATATAACTCATACATTTTTTACCCGCGTACAAATATTATGTTGATCTTCCGTTGTAAAGACTATGAAGACAAACACTTACTTTTTTTTTTTATCTATAAATATTTTACTTAGAAATTCCGTAAAGTTAATTGGCTCGTCTTCGGACATTATTAAAAATGATGATAATACAAGTTGGTTTATTATTAATCACGATTCAGAAATTATATATTTACCATTTTCATTCCACCAGACATGCTTGTAATAATAAAAAATATTTAGATATGCTAGCTAACAATAATATAGAAATACACAAACCAAAAAATGTTAAATGCGGCAAAAACAAGTTTTTCATGTATCAGAGTCTACTATTATGTGGCCCAAAATTACCTACATTATATTAACAATTTTTATGTTCAGTTCGGAATAATAACGGATAGAAATATTAAAATGCAAATCGTAGCTAAAATAAAGTTTTTATAATAAATGTACTTACATTATTCTCTTTATATATTTTGAAAACATGGAATGAAAATTAAATTTTTTATTTCAGAATACATAAATAGCTATAGATAAATTTATGTATTTTAATTTCAAAATTATAAAAAAAAAAAATTATTCTAGCAAATTCAATTTTTAATAATTATTTCGTTTGAATTTTATATAATGTTGAATTTTCAGAATTTTATCTAAATTATTCTAATTGTTGCTTCACAAAAAAACATTTATATAATTGAAATATTTTTTCATAATAGATTGATTATATCGGTTAGGTATGTAATTATTGTCTTTCCTAATACGTCTATTATTTTTGAAATGTTGTTTAACACAATGCTTATTCATGAAAACAGATTTTAACATGTGTAAAAATGTTAGAGAAAGTAATTTTTTAAGCTCTTAGTAAAATTAAAATTTATTCCCTTAAGAAAGCACCTGAGAAAAGATTAAAATAAACACATCTCCATAATTAACTATACCTAGAAAGAAATGTTATTTAATAACTATAATGAAAACGATGTCATATACACAACTTTCCACAAAAACTTTGTTTTTGGTTTACATATTAGGTAGATATACCATACTTGTATCATCAATACAAGCTTTGTAAAAGTTGATAATTTTGTTTTAATATAAAAAGAATATTAATTAATAATTATTGTACTGATGGTAAAGAAATTATGTCGAATCGTAGTAATAATAAGGCAGCATCAAATCATGTTAATGCACTTGGTAATAAGTTATCGGATTATGTAATATATTTATTCTAATTTTACCATTTCCATCTCCAATCAAAAAAAATTAAATGATAAAATCTCCTTGGTGAAGTCTTTATGAATAATTATATGCATACCTGTGTATGTATATCAAATATTTTAGAAGCTATACTATAATATTGTAGCAGAACACCCAATTATCTTATAATGTACTAGCTTTAAAAGTTTTAGAACAAATGCCCAATGCCAATGTGTTAAAATTATAAATGTAATTTTTATTACTAAATAATTATTTGGGTTATGTTATTCTTGCATTTCTATATAAAAAAGACCTGGATCGAAAAAAAGGTAATGTTGTAATAATATTTAAGTAGCTGAAAGTTTTGTTATAGTCATAGTAGATGAATAATTTGTTCCGAACCGAATACATATCATCTTCGTAATTAATTTATTCTCTCGATTTCCTGGATAATTAAATATTTAATTTATGTATCAAAATTCATATGAGGAACATTACCCAAATGCTCTACTAAACAAACTTTCTATAGTTGTCATACATGAATCAGTAATTAATATACATATAGTAACATTTTTTTCTATAAAATTTAAAATTGGGTGAAACCATAATTTTAACTTTTGTATAATTAACATATGGCGAAATTGAAAACGATGAAACCAAAAATGACAATTTAATAAAAAATGGTAATGATTATTGAAAAATATACAAGATCTACTGATATACATTAAAATTTTGGTTTCCATCAAAACTATAGTTCTAATATATACATCCAACTCAAACTTCCTAATGTTCCTCTTCCACTAACAATAATGAACTTCTTAATAAGTTATTAAACTGAAATATATTTGCTGACATTATGCATTTTTATTAATTCGAAATATCCATCATCATAATGAATGCCATTTTATTCGGTTATAGATTTTTAGAACAAAATTAATATACAACAAACTACAGTGACATATTCCATAACATAATTTTGTTATACGTACAATATATACATATGTATATGTTCTTTTTTAGTTACTATTTATATACGCTATACGAACATAGTAGTTCTATGTTAATCATTGCTCTTTTGCTTAATTGAGAAAGTTATTATCTGTAGGAGGGATTTTCATTAAATTTTATAGAATATACATACATATATACATAAAACTTTTTCCGTATATATAACTTTATCATTAAAAAAATGTAGATGATGCTTTTGCATCATTTTATGTCCCTTAATAATGGCATTAAATTGCTTTAAAACATGTTTTATACAGGAAATTATGACCATTTTTAATGTTCTTTTTTATTTAATGTTTTTGTTTACCATCATTTACTGAATTTTCTCTCATCAAATATTTAAGGAAATTGGATTTTCTGGTTTTATATATTTCGTATATTAGACACTCTATTACTAATAATAAAACGATATAATATACTTAATAATAATTATATTAAAGCTATTTATATAAAAATACATATATATTATCGCCAGTCGAAATCTAACAACTTTCCATAAAAAAAAATTTCAGTTTTTGAGTCATCTTAAATCTTGTATGACTCGTTTGGTATAGTTTCTAAACCGAATAAAAGATTCTTTGTCAAAGGATTATATCAAAGAATATATAATAATAAAGAACTCGCATGTAGAACAAATTAAATTCGTTCATCTACAATGTGTCATGTTTTTTAACGATAGTGGCTCGCACTACACTAGGTACACTAGCTGCAATTAAAATTTAATGGAATAAACGAGATCTTAATAAGTTTCTTAAAACAATTTTTCAAAATTAATTTTCATTTATAATATTGCTTAGCTTAAATAGCAAATTATGTTTAAGAAATCTTTTCAATAATGTGGAAATAAAAGCATAAACTTTAATTCGGTAAATGTATATACATTCAAGAAAAAAAAAAGTGTGGTTAAAAAAAACGTTTATCCCCATCAAAGACGTTAAAAGTAAAGTAAAAGAAAAATATTTTCTTTTATGTTTACAAATTATCCTTTTTTTTTTAAACCTTTATAATTGACGCTAATTGCTTAATTATGTTTTAGTATATATACTATATGGTTCTGTTCTGTGTATCTGAAACTTTATAAGAAAAAGAATATTTAGTGAAAATTTTGTTTCACCGTGTTTCTTAGATTAAGTTTCTTTCTTTATAGAAAAAAAAAATAATTTACTTATGTAAATTCTATCAACCTTTTACCTTTTTCTCACTAATTTTTGTATTCATGATTAATTAAAAACATGTTATTTTTTTTTTGTTGAAATTTATTTAAAAGAAATATATAGCAAAAAAAAAAATAGTATATATATACAACTAAGAATATATACTTTTAATAATGATTAATAATGTTTTGTTTCCTTAATGAACTTCTACGACACCAACAAAAAATAAAAAAAATCATATAGAAAATGAAAAATTATCATTTTAAATTTATTATCTCATATTATTAATTGCCTAAATGAAAACCTTAAAAAAAAGTTTTCTTTTTCAACATTATATAAATATATCAAAATGACATTACGATCATGAAAATAGCTACTAAAAACCAAAGCCTAAAATGAAAGAGGCAGAACCATTAGTATAAAGAAACTATATTTCATTTTTCTTGTACATATAGAAAAAATCTGAAATTGCTTTAATGTAAAATGTACATAATAGATTAATAAATTTATAATAAATTAATCAGTTTTGTACGAAAATTGAAATGTTTGACTTTATTTACCAACAACAGTCAATTATACACTGATTTATGTGTTTTATGTATAATGTAAAATTTATCGTTGAGTTAAAAAATAATCATCTTTGCATTGGGTTGGGTTCTTTTACTTACATCAGAAGAATATATTTTCACATTTTGTTAGGTATATATGTTATGTAGTATGTACATATATTTACTCTCTGTCCAGAGGGAAATATTATAATTTAATATTTTTCCTAAAATCTGTGGTCATTTGCTGACGACAATATGGGTTAGTTAGCAATAGAAAATATATGCATGATAATTTAATTTGAAATAGCATACTTTTAGGTGTTTATAAAAATGAAAAATTTATAAATTACCTATGTGATAAAAAAAATAATTTTTCTCAATATGTACATACTCATAACATAAGAAATGATTCGCTAATTCATATTGTGAAAATATATTATAGATGGTAATGAGTATAGCCATACTCAACTCATACTTACTTTTATCATGAAAAATACTACATTCTCTGAATGTTATGGCTAGAAGCCAACTGGGTATGGACTACAAGTGTCGCATAGCCACGTATACTATCTTGAATAAAAGGTAATTAAAATACCTACAGTTTGATGTAGTATACGTATAGATGGTAATGAGTATAGCCATACTCAACTCATACGTACTTTTATCATTAATAGAAAAATACTATATTTCTATGAATGTTATTCTTATAATATGGTTTTTTATGAATTCTTTTATGAAAACCATTTGCAATCAAATTCGGGTAAAATTGTGTAGACTGGAAAGCAAAACATTCAATATTGTTTTAAAAACATTTAAAAATAATATTATTGTTTATTAAAAATGTTTTACTTTCGAAATAAAAGAATTTTCCTTGCGAACCAAAATATATATACATATGTATATTAAAAAAAAATCTTAAAAATATATTTTCTAAGTAATGGAACATATACGATGATATATTACAAAAATAAAATATATAAATATTTTTATAATATATCTCTGGAAAATGTTATTTAAGTTAACAAAAATAATAAACTTAATTTTTCGCCATATTTATTTGTGACCCACATATATTTTCTATTTTTATGTTATTTATTTTGTTTTAATGTTAATAACTTATTCCTCTCTTGTATTTTATTAAATGTAGTGTGATATTTAAATTATTTCAAATAAAAATGTCACATTTAGGTAACTTCTATAAACAATATAAGGCCAACTATGAAAATATCCTTAAATAATTTCTCTTAAACATAACATAATCTCCAATATAAAAAAATATTAAAACCAGAAGTATAGTGACATAAAAATCATTATTATTTATTGTTGTCATAAATTTTATGGAACCTTAATAAATGTTATCTGAATACTAAAATCTTATACGATTTTATGTAAAATAATAAATAAATCAACAACAACAAAAATAATAATTTCACCTCTTATTCTTACTACATATACTTGGTACTATTTAATAGGTTCTATTTTAGTCTATTGTAGATGAACGTGTTCAAATATTGCATAGTAAAAATGTTTAGAAACTATTAATTTTCATTCTGTTCTCTCGTCGAACAATTGAGAAAATGTTAATATGTTATGTCCTTCTTCTAGTACGAACTGCGCAATAAACATAGCCAATGTTGGTGAATTATGGGAAGCGTTCATTTTATCACCCTTTGTAGCAAAGAGAAGAAGGAAATTGTATTTACTTTTTCTAAACCGACTGATTTTAAATCTATTTTTTTAAGGATTTTATAAAAATTAAATTCTTTTTCTTTTTCAATCTACAATCTCTTTTTATAATTCAGTTTTTACAAGAGCACCAGTTAAAAAAGCAATTACATACATGAAAATTAAAAAAAATATTCTATTAAACCCACAATTTTGATTAAAAAAACAAATTTTATTTGTAAAACTTTTTGTTAAGACAAAAATTTTTAAGTGTTTTTCAGAAAAATACAATATAAAAATTCCAAAGTATTTATCAATATTATATTTTATATATTATATACATATGCAAAAAAAGATTATTTCCTTAAAGAAAATATAGTTAAAAAAAAGGATCCGCTATAAATCCCCTGAGGGAGTAAGAAAACCCCAAGCATGTCATAATTTTATGACCCTAAAGCCATAAAAATTCACTTCTTGTGGCTAAAGGTTTACAACACACACAAAATTTTTTCTGATGACCAGCTTTTTTTTTTCTTAGCACTTCAGAATGTTAGTAGTATACGTAAATATTTTAGGCTCACGCAAAAAAAAAAAATCCTGAACAATTTTTGTCAACACAATCCACGTTTTTTTTTTTTGATATGATGTCCTAGCTAGAACATATTTTTAGAATGATAATAAAAATGTGGTTAGGTAAAAGGTTTAAAAAATAAGTAGATATAAAAAAATTACTTAAATAAAAGGATCAGTGAGGATGAGGAGAAAGAAATTTGGGGATTTAAATAAACGTTTTTTTTTTGTGTTATTATTTTTTTTGAAGATTTATTTTTCAATTCTTAGAATTTTTGTAAGACTCCTTACAAAAATTTAAATTTTTTTTGGAGAAACGTTTACATTTTTTTATTTTCCATAAATAGGTAAAAAACAAAAAAAAATATATATAATTAATTTTAGAGAATAGGGTAGTGATGCCCTTTTCCGAACATTGGTAAATCTTTATAAATTCAGAAAATTTAGAAAATTTCGGTTTAGATTCATTAAACGTCACATCATTCCATATAATACATATACGATTTTTAAAAATCAATTCAAGCTCGAATTGTCGCTAAGTGTTTGGCCACTGGGGAAACGACCCTACATACAGATAGAAATTGGCTTAAAAAGTTTTGACAAACTGAATATTATGATTTATACATATTTTCAAAAAAATTTTTACCAGAAAATTTCTTTTTTTCCCAGAAAATTTGATTGTACCGATTTTGGAAATTATAGATAATATTAATTATTAAAAAAAAAAATTTGAAGAAAATTATGCAAATATATTAGGATTGACTATAACTTAAATATTATAGAAAATATCCGTATATATAATTATACCCATTTAAATTAATATTATACATAAAAAGGTTACAAAATTTAAGTTTTTCTTTATACCTTTTCTGAAGCTATTATTATTATATATTTATAAAATTGTCTTATTTAAAATGTAACACAGGTAAATAGAAGCCTTAAAGCGAACATAAAATTATATATTTTTTGTATCTGAACCTTTGGTACAATCATGTGGAAAAGGTAAATCTTTAATAAAGTCTATAAAACCATATGTTCCGGATCACATGATTTATTTTCATTGTATATACAGTATTTATATAATATATATAAATAAATAAATAAATACTGTATATTTTTATAGATTTCATAAAAAAAGGGATCTTTTATTTTCGTCTTAAATATTATACCTATATAGCTATGTGGTATACGAAGCTAACACTGTGTGTACCTTTTAATAAACTAAAATTTTCCATGTTTTATAATAATTCTTGATGGAAAATAAATAAATTTCATTATTTATACTAATAATTACGTGTAGTCAGATATTAGTTTGACTCAAACATTCTCAAACAGTATCACGGTGTCCCTTTTCTTCTATCCAATTTTCAAATTCGTGTTCATAAATTAAAAACCCATTTTTTTATAAGACGAATTTGATGTGAAATCAAATTCTATACAAAAATATTCTATTTCTTTGGTTAAAACCACATTCGAAACCATAACGAAATCAGAAATAACGAAATAAATGAAATTATGTACATATATAAATTATCTACTATAGTATATTCAATATCTATAAAATATTTGTATTGCTTTTCACCCAAAAATTTAATAGAAAATATAAATATGAGAAATTATGGTTGAAATTACTGAAATCCATTTTTCACATACACGTAAATGCGAAAAGCATACTGAAAAAAACCATTTCCAATATTTATTTATATGTAATTTGGATTCGTCTTAATTTTTTTGTGTATTATCAGTATCACACCTTGTGCTAATTTTTAGTATACATTAGGGTTTTTTGTTACACAATGTCTGAAAAATATGAAGAAGAAATTGAAACGCATGCATGATTCTTAAAACTAAGAGGGCAAAAACAATCGCCGAAACATAATATTCCGTATAACAAAGTTTATAATAATTTTGAAATGGGTTTTCATAAAATATATTTTCGGTTCTAAACATATTATGACACGTTTTTATATAAGAATAATTATGCGTTTATTATCAAAACATTAAAGATATTATAAAATGTATTACGTATACATATTAGCTGGTTTTTCAGTAATTAATTACGTCCTTTGGAACAACAATTGACAATCATTTATTTATTAAATAAAGTACTATTATTTTTTATTTATAAATTTTATTACTTATGCCAGAAATTATACACAATAATAAATTTCGTATAGTACAAAAAAAATACCCACTTAAAATTACTTTTTCCAATCAAAATTGTACATAAATTAATTTTATTGAGATTGAAAATCTTTGAAAAAAAAAACTTTGTTCGTTATTCAAAATTTATTGGTTTAACATTTCAAATTAATTAATATTGGTTAATTATAGAAGTTAGCTACACAAAACTCATTCATCAATATATAACTGAGAGGACATCTGTTTTATATAAGTCTCTAATATTGAAAATTGTTGTCTAAAAATAAATCTCTTAATTTGCAGAACTGATACTTGGGGCTGAGTGATGAGAAAATGTCAATTGAAAGAAATTGAATAAAAGTTTGTATAATTTCTCTTATGTCCAAGGACATTAAAAGTAATTTATTTTAAAAAAAAAAAAACCGTACAAAAAACATATCACCACAAAGGGGATATATATAATATAAATTAAAAAAGCAGTCAATACATATGAATATTTATACCTCGAATAAATTCCATTATGTTAATTTACGTAATAAATTGTTTTTATAATTTTTTTTAGGAAATTGTATAATAAGATTAAAACCAAGGGTAATTTATATGCATATATATATATCTAAGATTAATTAATAAGCAAAATTAATGCATATATAAATAAAACCTAAAAAGTTAAAATTGGAATTATTATATCAATACATTATAGTAACTTATTTAACTTATTCAAGTATAAACTATAAGCATACACTTTTTTCTAATTCTGGAGTAAAATTTACTGTCCATAATGGAGTAATCATATACGATACCACCTCGCATACGAAAAGATAAGTATGCACAAAGAAAAAGTTTATGAAATCGCCAATAAATACTATAAAACTTCTATCTAATCTAAATAAGAGTTATTCCCTTATAATTTCTAAAAAAATTTCTGCACTATTAATGGACACGGAAAAGCTTAAATTTTTCCCAAACTTTCTATGTATATTTTTTTAAAAATAAAATCCATAAATGTTCATATATATGATCAAAAATATATGTTTAGATTATAAATTTATTTCATAATATTAATGGAATATTGAAATAAATATTCGTATTATTTATATACAGAATATTCTCACTATGTATAATCCTCATTTAATATAGTTTAGGTGATACTGTTTATATAATATTAAAGACTATTAATTATAATTATGTATCTATCTTTAATAATTATAGAGATATTATTTAATATTTATAGAAATAATCATACAAATTACATAATTTTTTTTATATATAATTATATAAATATATAATACTTGTATATACACGAGTAATTGACCTAATTTTACCTGAAAATAAATACAACATTTAACATTGATTATAATTATAAAAAAGAAAAAATTATTCAAATGAAAGTGTTTTGTTTTACTTAGTTATAAATTTAAAAGTTTTACACTTTATATTTTAGATAGATTATTTTTATATTTTACTTCAACATAAAATGTTATTTGTATGTAAAAAAACATAAAAATTATATTTATATAATATTGAATATTGAATTACTTTAGGGTAAATTAGTAAAAAAATAGCATAATTCTTTTAAACTTGAAGTGCCGTTTGAACATTTTAGCACATTACTTTTAGCTTCCACATGACCTCAACACACTTTTGTCAAGAATTCGAATATTCTAAATAACCGAAATTAGATAAATGTATAGATATTATAATGAATAACTCAAAAAACTATCTCTCTACTACCAAAATGTAGGGGGGTAAACGAAATAAAATTACGAATAGAAAAAACGACCACTTTTCCATATTATGATTTAATTTATATTTCCAATTTACTTAAATTAAAAACAATTTTTTGTTAATTCACAAAATGTTCGATATTGAATTTTTATAGATTTAAATTTTGTATTTTTGCTTTTATCAGATTTATTTTAAATATTTTATTTGTTAATAATCTAAAAGTATTTTTGTTTTAAATGTATGTTAATATTTTAATGACTTTTTTTTTTAATTATAGTTCATCATTTTTTACATAAATTTTTCTTTTAAAATTACATTTTTTTTTAAATATCAATTATATAATTTAATAAAATTCCAAGTTATTAACACAATTTATATAAATTTACATCTCTTTTTTTTTTAATAAATTTTAAATTTTTACTATTTTAATTTTTATTATTTTCTTTTTAATTTAATTTATTTGCATATATAATATACAAAATGTTTGTGATAAATTCGTTTAACTATTTTTTTTATGAAATTTCTGGTAATTAAACATAAAAACATATAACAAATATTTTATGGATAAAATGTAAAAAAATGTGTGTATTTAGTTATTATTTTGCAGCCCTTACAAAAAAAAAATTATATTTCAAAAACGACTGGAAAATTTATTTGATGAGAAATTATTTTATATGGTAAAAAGAATAAAGAATTTAAATTTTTTATATACATACTCTCGTATGTATAAGTGTAAAATATATGTAAAATAATATTTGTTTTATTGTTCCCTCGTGTTAAAATATTTAAAAACAGGATATCAAAACTTAAAATTATTAAAAATAAAATTATACATATTTAAATTATAGAATATAATATTGCTTTAAACATTTATCACAATTACAAAGATAATATTTTATTTAAAAAAAAACCATTAGCTATATACGTAATATTGGCCAAATTTAGACAGTTAAGATATATTTTAGAATGAGAAAAGTTTTAGTTTTGTTATGCGGCATCATATTTCATTATATGGTTTAAAAAAATTTAAAATGGCAGGATTTTGTATTATGGCAAAACAAATATATTCTCTACATCTATCGTGCCATTTTCTGAACTTCAATTTTTAATTTCGCTCTTAAAAATTATTAATTTTGTTTAATCAATTTTAGTTTATTTTAGTGTTGCAATTAATAATCTATTAAACAATCATTAATACAATAATTTTGTTATTACATATTTGTATGTATGGAAAGAATCCATATACATACATATACTCCATTTGTTATGCGCTTTACGATTTACTAAAACATATATTAAAATTTTAGCCTCAACAATGGTTACTTTTGATAAGTTTGTAGGGAATAATTAAATCAGAGTAACGGTTCCAACTATACTTTCCGCAAATTTACTTGCGAGCCTACTTTTCGCAAAAAATCCGACCCTGGCATACAAATTATCAGCTTATATAATTTTTTCACATAGCATTTAAAAATAATTGCATAATATTTTAGAGCAAGCCCAGATTAGAAGAAAAACCTAGTCCGTCCTTTTTAGCCGTTTATAAATGTTGGCACTGTGGCGACCGAAAAAGCGAAACTACCCGGACAGGCTTCAATTTTTTCACTTTATGCTCCATCCATATATATTTCTATATCGTTGCAAATTTCCCATTTTCGAACATGAAGGGAAATTTGCGAGTTTTCTCACAATTTGCAAGCACTTGGAATCGCTACTCAGATTTTATCAAAAAATAAAAACTAGTTATTTATATATTGTTTATTTAACTTGCAATTCCTTTAAGCACGCATTTGCTCATAGATATTGTTACACTGTTTGTAATCTTAACTAAAACTTTGAATTATTTTTGATCCTCAAATACTTAATAAATGAACCTTTTGTGGGGGATACGAAAAAATTATTTGTCTTTTATTTACATTAGAAAATATACATATACATAAATTCATAATTATGTAAAAATAAAGAAAATATAACATTAATTATTTATATTTTCAGTTAAAAATAGTTTATCGATTTTCTTTAAAGAATCCTATAATCACTAAATTTTATTATGTATTCATTTATTTATTTTTATAATATCTTTTATGGATTTTTTGTTTTTAATTTAATTTATCCTTTTATTTATTTATAGATATTTTTGTGTGTGTTTTTAATTTATTCTATATAAGATTTAATGTAGTTTAAACTTTTACTTGATATTATTGTTGATGAAATTAAAAATATATATTTATCTTTTTTTCTTGTTACCTTATATATATTAGTCGAGAAAGCTTTTGACTGTAACACTGGCCCTAACTAAATAATTTTTATTTGGAATTTCCAATCCACTGGACAGTAAATATGTTTATTTATGTAGTATATATATTAAAGTAATAATATGCAGTAAACTGATCGTAAATAAAATGCGAAATCTCAATAATTGGTATATGTCACATTATTGCGGTTGAAAAAAGTAAAACTGAAAAGATCAACGTCATCATCGTTTGAGGTAATCGATAATAAGCTTATACATTTAATTATTGAAAATATCTAACTGATATGACATTTTGTGTAATGAATATGAATAAATAGAAATTTTCTTTTAGTAAATAAATCCTACAAATATATAACACAAAGAATTATTAATTTCAGCTTTGAAGCGTTGACAAATTAGGAATAGATTGTAAACCGATGATATTACCTATGTTGCCGTCGCCAAAGCTCTTTCATTGTTTTGCTTCATATTACATACATATGTATATTAAGCTGGCGTTCCATATCAGTGATACCAAAATCAGTGTAGCTTATGCTTATCAAATTAATTTTTAATTTTATAACCCTTGTTGATAAGCTTGCTCAACCTAAAAGTTTCATTATGTATAAGTATTAAAATTATAAGATAAAATGTCAACCAAACCTTGAGAATTTTAAAATGTAAATTAAAAATGTGTTACGATTAACGATTACAAAACGACTAGCTTTCGATTATATAAAATTCCAGCAGGTATATATAGTCCTCCATTTTCATTAATGACATTTTTATTTACTTTTCTATTGGTTTTTTTGTGTTGTTGTTTTCAGAAATTATTTTTGAAGTTTACTTGTCTTGTATACATAAATAAATTAATTGCATTAAAATTAAGAGTTATTTTATAATATATAAAACATTTTACATACATATTTATTTTATGTTTAAATAATTTACATTCCTTTTTAATAATTTTAATAAATATTTCTCTTTTAAATATTTTTCTTCTTCTGTTTTTTTATAATATTATACTATAAATTTAAAATTAAACTATATTTACGGCTATGTTAATAATATGATTTTTAGTTTTGTTAAAATTTTCCATCGTATCCTTTGGTAAAATTGTAATGTAATTGTTAGTGAGATTAAAATCAGAATTACATCTGGAGCTGAATTTCTTGAAGATATTCCGTGATGCATTGCTGCGGGATGTTCGCCTGAAAAAAATAATATTTTATATGTTATAACATAAGTGAAAATATGTATTATAATATGTACAAATATTACAAAATAAAAAATATATTTATACAAAAAATAACTTTATCTGAATTCTTGTATATGAGTATACATATAGTAGCTGCCATAGATAGAAAATTTATAAAAATACAAATATGTATATGGTGAAGAAAATATAGTTATTATAGAAGAAAGATAATTCAAAAGCATCATAAATTTTCCATATTTGGAAGGACAAAATAAATTGGATTATTTGTGTCGTTTGGTTTTTATCCCTTATATAATTTATATCTATACGTACATTTTTTAGGATCGTGTACCTTTTCTAGTTACATATATAGGGTAGTATTTCCCTTCTCCGAACATCCCCAGTAACCGAAACAGTTTTCGAGAAAAACGTTGAAATTAAGTATAATAATCTTGTAACTCTTCTTAGTTACTACTGGAAAATTTGTACTTTTTTAGTTATTTTAAATAGTTTTTATATTACTTATTATTAAATTTGGTTAATCTTTATAAATTCAGAAAATTCAGAAAATTTCGGTTTAGATTCATTAAACGTCACATCATTCCATATAATATACAATTTTTAATAATCAATTCAAGTTCGAATTGTCGCTAAGTGTTTGGCCACTGGGGAAACGACCCTATATTGTATAGGGATTTCGTTTTTTTATATAAGTTTTTGGATATAATTTTTGTTTAAACTTTTTTTTTTATTTCAGTGTGTGGAATTTAAAATTTTCTATAAAAGTTTTTGGCACAATATACAAACATATAACTAAGGTACATAGTACTTATATATAATTATGTTAAAGTATAAAACATATAATATAAAATTTGAGATGTTATTTGTATTCTACTATTTGAGAATAAAATATAATAAGAAAATAAAATTTTAATTTTAATTAAATTTATGTATGGCTATGTGTGTAAGCTTTCTTTTATCTTTTTTGTAATATGTACATAAGTATTACATATGTACATTAAGAAGTTATTGTAACTCAAATAAAGTATTGAAAAAATAATGATGAAAAATTGTATAGATAAAAAATCCGCCAAGTTGGAAAAATTCTTAATATCCCCTTTTTGATTGACAAACAATTTAAATCTAAGTTATGATAAGTTAATATAGGTTATGATTTTTGTAAAACTCGTCGATGTCGAAATTTTTAATCTGCAAAATAAAGATGGCATATGGGTCTCATTTTTCCCACAAGTAGTATTATTAATAAACTAAATTCACATTTTTTAATATAGTGCCTTCAATCATGGAATATAATAATATAAATAAGTCGCATGTGAATTGGGGAAACGACCCTATACTATATATGTGTGTATATGAATTTCCGCCACAGGAATTAAGGCCATAAGTACATATCGACAACAATAAGTTCTGTTTGTCGGATATGAATTTATTTCAATCAACAAAAAAAATACAGAAAAATTTGGAATTAATTTATTATGTAGATAGAACATCAAAACGATTTTGAAATTACATATCTTAAAAATTCAATTATTATGTAATTATATGTATAATATATTTTTTAATATGTATGTAATTTGAACGAAATTAATTATTCTTCAAATTTCAGCTGCTAAATTTTGTGGAATATTTATTTTTTAGTAATTTTGTATCTGCATAATGCATAATAATATGTTAACAAGAAGGAATAATATTACTCATTTTTTTTAGTAATCTATCAAATAGCTATTTAGATGCTTGTATTTCGCAATAAAATAATAATATTTTACATATATATCGATACCTTCCCTTCCCGCAAGAATGTATTAAGCCACAATATTTTCAAAATAACTTTTTATCATAATCTGTATAATTTGGATTAAGCCCCGCATTTTGATCTAATTTATAATGTTCTGTCCCAACTATAAACAAAGAAATGTACAAAATAAAATGTTTTATGCGACATAATGGATCTATAAAATCATTCTATCGCCTGAGATTTTGTTTCACCCGACAAAAATATAAAATGTCGCTTAATACATTCTTGCTGGAAGTTATCGATATGTATTATAATCCTTGAGTTTGATATTAATTCTTATTCTAATTTTGAAAATCAATAAAATATTTTTTATTTTATCTGGAAGTGTATGATAAATATTTTCTAGTAAAATAACATTTTAACGTTATGGCAATAATATATCAAAAGTTGTTAGCGAGTTTTTTTTTATATTAATTTTCTGATATCCGCAAAAAATTTTTTGTAATATTAAATTTATTATTTGTGTTTTTTTGATCTAAAGGTGTCAGATTTTTATTGATTAGAATATAATTCAATTTCGTTGCTTTAAAATCATATCTAGGACAGAAAACCATTTGTTATAAAATAACTCTCGCAGATTTTATTTAGCATATATTTATTTACATTTTTTTGTTGATATAATAATAAATTTATTAAATAATAAATTATATATAGTAAATGGAATAAGAATTTTTTTATTTAATATTTCATTTTTTATAATAAATTTGGCGTCATGTAAATACAAATTCCCAATATTAATTTAATTTATGTTTTAAGATATAATATTTATGATTAATCAATAATAAGTTGATTCGAGAATAGCATGCTAATTATGAAAAATCAATTTACATTTTATTATTTATTATATATAAGTATTTGTAAACAAATTCAATAACAGATTGTAAATAAAGTAGAATTTGTTGTTTTTTTTCATAAACCAAAATTTAAATCATATACAATATTTAATTAATTTTAATAAAAAGAATCAATTTAATCCCTTTTGTTATATGTAATATATAATTATGGCAAGACACACCAAAATTGAAAACCAAAGTTTTCGCAAAAACTAGAGCTGAAAACTTTTATAGTGACACACCAAAATGGAGCGAGATTTTGTCTTCGTTTTTTTTTCTTCATATAAAATCGTCGAGGTTTAATCGATTTTGTCACAATCGTGAACAAAAAGGTATCATATGAAGTCAGAAGTGTGTATGTATTCTGTAATATTAAAACAGGCGGATAATAATTATTGAACTTGATTCTAATTTGTGTAAAAATGTCTCAGAAATTAAGATAAAAGTAAAAAAAGCTAAAACTTAAATTATTCTGAATCATTTTATATATTTCTTTACGGATTTCCATAAAAATATTTTCGAAATACGTTACAACAAAATGTTAATATATATATATCACAAGTTAATAAAAAAAAATCTATACATCATTAATTTTCTTAGTAAATTAATGTTATATAGATATAGGAAATAAAAAATATACATATATAAGAAAGAAAATGGTATATCATACCATCAACAATGTGAATTCGTACAGATGTTGGATTGGCATTTGATGGTGCACATGTATAAAGTCCAGAATCCGATTGAATAGCTTTCTGAACTAATAGACGGCTAGTGGTAAGTATACCTTTCTCTGTAACTAATGATATTCCGCCCCTAGGCGAATCAAAATTAATGACCTGGAAAGAATCAAATTAACAGAAATACATATACATATACATATATATATAATATACTATAATTAATACATAATATTGAATACATATAAAAAAACTTCACTGAATATTTTTAAATCATTAAAAGATAAAATAATTAATATAAAAGACGACAAAAAAAAGATGACATGTATAAAAAGGATATAAGTACGTATATTATACCTGACGGTTATGTGACCAAACAACTGAGGGTGGTGGTTCTGGTGCGTATTTTACTATACATGTTAGGTTAATTGTGGAGCCTTTATTAATGTGCAGCTCTGGTCCGCCTATTATTTCTGTCACTGGTTCTAGAATAGATAAAAGTACCAATATAATAATAATAAAAAAAAAATTATATCAAAATAAAAATATTTATATGAGAAAAACCTTTCAAGCTAAATTAATTTCATTAAGTTATGTTAGATATTCATATTGGTTTGCTAAAACCACCCATACAAGCAATATATGAGAAAAGATGACACCATTTTTTTTTTGTATTTGTTTTTTTTTTTGTATGTGTTTTGTTGGACTTGCAAATTTATTCAAGTTGGATAGCAGAAACAAATAATAATGACTGCAATAATTATATCTTTCAGTTAAAACAACTGGTATTAATTTGTAATAATGTTCGTTGCTTTTAAAAGATATAAAACATATAGGTTGGGTTAATAACACCGAAATTCAATATTCGATTTTTGAATTTTTGGGTCGTGATTTTCACTCTCAGTATGATTGTGACATTTCAGAAATTTTTTGTTCTCAATTTATAAATTTAATTATATTTCTATTAAATTCAGGATTTTGGTACTATCCCTTGAATAACATATACAAAATCATAATATGCTATAGATAAATTGATGTATGTGAACACATATCATAGAGCTAGAGAATAAATAACTATTTTATTAATAACTATTTTACTATTTTATTACTGGTGACCTATAGTTGATTCTGAAGCTTATTCATTCATATCAACAGATTATGATTTTGAAAAAAATGCATCAAAATCAGAAACAGATGTTTTTTTGAACGCCAAAAAAATGGGAAACTAAACGGCAACAAGAGGCAGTGAATTCGAAAATGCTTTTATAAAAACACTGTCAACGTTTTTCAAAACCAGCTTGAGAATGAACCAATTCAGGTGAAGGAGGTTGACGATGAAGATAGTCACTTTTTGAACTATTTATACATAGTTCTATTTATAGTATTCATTCTTTTCAATTATTAATGCCACATCGATTATATTTTTTTTTATAAGAATATTACCTACTGAAGCTGAAGCCCAACTCTACATCATTCTTTCTATATCAAATTTACACAAATTAAACCAATATAAGATATTGCAAAACCAATTATTCAATTTAATTAATATAATTGTGCTTTCATGCTTCTTTTAAGGAAAATCGGCAAATAATTGACATATATTATTAATTTATTACCTGAGTTAGAGTATAATCTATTTCTTTTTTAAACTATTGCTGTTGGAATGTAAACAAAAAAAAATTTAATTTGTTTTTAAACTGATCTTTTATATTTATACACTACCAAAAACAGGGACACATACACATTATACTATAGTTACAGGGACTTTATCTTTATCTTATATAAAAAAAACTATTTTGTATTTCCTATTTTGGAACACATAATATTAAAATAATATGAAATTGAATTTTAAATAGACAACAAATAAAATAAAAAAACTGCAAATTTCGAATATACAATTTTGAAAGAAATCAATTACAATATTTATTATTTCAATTTATTTAATCTGATTCAAAAAAGTTTTTATTCAATTGCAATAATGCAAAAAACTAAAAATAATCGAGAAACTTAAAATTCAGAATTTGCAGTAAATCTGATAAATATATAAAATAAAAAAATGATTCTGTGTATAGATAGTAGATATTTTAAAATAAATATATATATCCAGAAATTCCCAAAATAGGGAATTCTATATAAGAATATTGAATTTTGTTTTCATTTTTATATTATATAATGTTAGAACAATACATATACATACAAGTTTAATGCAGATATATATATGTATTTTAAGAGATTTGGAAGTTTGAAAAATAAATATTTTCCATGTATAATTCATGTTAAAGAAAAAAAACAAAGTTATGTTTGTACACACAGGGAAAAACTTACAAAAAGTTAAAGAAAAAAACATAAATTTTTCGAATTATTATTTTGAATTGATGCCAAAATTACATTTGCATTTGAAATAACTTTTTGATGACAACAATGTAGTTAGTTTTTTTTTTCATTTTGAAATTTAACAGATTTAAACTATGTATATATATAATTTTACAATAAATTTATGATTTTTTAAATAGGTATATACAATTATATATATAAAAGGACAACAACTATATTTAGAAAGTTTGATAATAAAAATATAATGCCAATTTTCATATTTCAATATAAATTATGAATTTGAATTAAGCTATACGATTTTTACTAAAATATGCATTCATAACAAATTTTACAACAATATTATGTTTGGAAGCGTTCTTGATAAGATAATATACGCATGACTTCGAAATAAATTATGAAAGGTATAAAATATATGGAAATGAAAATCTGTGCTTGTTAAATTTTTCAGTTATAGTAAAAATGATATTAAAGAAAAGGCAGATTCGAAAAACCTACAGCCATTTGAAATAGAACTTATGCCCGGATATGAAAAAGAAATCCGACCCATCCGGACGACCGGACAATTGAAATAAATTTAGTATCTACTGCAATAAAAAGAAAGCTATAGTATATAGTGTAAAATATACGTTTTTAGTTCTACTACACATTAAAAAAAACTAGACACTTGGCCATGGCCAATACATAAATAAAAATACTATTTGATGAGACATCTACAGAAACACATGCTTAAAATCAGTGAAATAAGCAATCAATAGGGATAAGCAGAAATATTATTCGATATTCATAGTAGAACACCTAGCATTTATGTAACAATTTATAAGATGTTTAAAAACTGAATTTTAATAACATTTAACTAACGATACGATAAATATGTTACACGCTTACCAAATAAGAAAAAATTTTGCTTCCGCTAAACAATGTCGTGTATAATATTTATGTAATAATGATTTATTTATATATTTTTTTTTAGAAAATTGATGACATTATTAAGGTTTGTGGAAATATGCCTTTTGAAATTCATAATAAATCTTATTTTAATACTTTCTAACAAAAGGATTACTTCTGTCAAAACTGTCACCAACAAATTTATCTAAAAGTATATAGAAAAATCGGTTTGTACATACACACTATATATATATATACCATTCATATTATATATGAAAAACTTAATTATATATATATATATATATATATATATATATATATATATATATATATATATATATATATATATAGGTATATTATATATGTATATACATTTTAAAATTTGAAGCTGTACAGAATATCAATACATCATTGTGATAATCAGAATATATTTCTACAGAAATCACTTTAAGCAAACTCATATGTTACATTCTATATTGTATGTATATATTTTTTATTTATTTTTATTAACTTTTTAAATGTGATCTATTTTTGACAAGGCAGAGACATAATGATAATAATAATAAAAAAACATTATAAAAAGATTTATAAAATAAGAAGCTTTAGCATATATGTATTATATATGTGGTTGGTATATCAAACCTCAAAAGTATTTTTTTATTATATGCATCTTTAATAATCGAAATATCATTTTACATTTACAATTTGTTTTTTTTTTCGGTTGTCAAAGATTTGGCCTTAGAAAGTATTTTGATTAAATTATGAAAATATCAAATACTATTTATATTTATTGTATAATTTAAAAAAAAATCATGGTTTTTTGGTACAATATTTAGCAATAAAAAATTTGTAAAATTCACATTTATACGAGTAAGTAATTCAAAAAGCATGACATTCCTTCTGTACCGATTTTACTGTCCTGCGAAAATAGATAATCTATTTCTGAGCAAGAGCGATCTCAGAAATAGAGAAGTCATTGATTAATAGTAAATATGTGAAATGGGTTACTCATATTATGAAGATGAACCGACAGCTTGTCAAACTTTAGCTTCACATTCACTCTACATATTGTAGAAAAGTAAACCTAAAACTTTAATGTAAATATGGAATTATCTGAATTTTATCTGAAAAACTTAAAAACTTCCTTAACACTTTCTTCAATCTTTATTTAATTTAAGATTTTTTTAACGTTATTACTCAAAAGTGAATTGTTGTTATTCATGTCTGTGATATAAATAAATTATAATTATGACATAAACAGTATTATATGTTTTATGCTGATGGGATTTTATAATATTTTTTTTGTACCTACTGAAAACGATTAAGTGCTCTCAAGGTGCTCGTTTTCGTATACAATAAAAACAGTCCTTTCTTATGTACAAGGAAAACAAATCATCTGATTTCTTTCCATATAATCTTCAACATAAAAAAAAAGGAATTCTTCTAAGGTGACACAAGGGATATAAATTGCTATCGCATACATATGAGACTAATGATATGTTCTACTTTTTGTCAAACTTTTTTTTTTTCTTGTTTCGTTTTAGCTTTTTTTGTAATCACATTTAGAACACTAACATACTAGAGGATAAAAGAAAATGAATCTGTTTTTTTGTTTTAGAATAATGGGAAAAAAGTGTCATCACATTTCCTTAATGACCTTTTCAAGACCACACAAATAATTTTAACATGAGATTAAAATTTATTATTCTTCTTTCTTATTTTATACTACCATTTTTCTCTTACTAAACTGTGTATATTGTTTTTATGGAATAATTAAATTTTATTATGTATTCATATTTTTTTCGGAGATGGTATAAATATAGTATTGAATATAGTATTGAATTTAAATTATAATATGGTTATATCATGCTGCATACATTCAAATTCAAATTATTTATAGGGAAACTAATTATTTTTTTATAATTTTTTTTTTAACCGCGTTTTTTTATTTGAACTAAGTAATTGTGTTGGTATTTCATTATAAAATCTTTAACTACTATATATATTAAAAATTTAATTTAATTCCAAGTGGTGAGTTCTTTTTGGAAAAGTGCTTATATTTTCCAAGATTATAATATTGTCGGAATTGTGAATTTAATCTTTGTGTAAGAATTGTTTATAAAACTTTTGGTTTTGAAAAAAAAATGAGGATGGGTCTGTGTCGGCTGGTATATGGACAGATGACGTGAATAGGTCTAATAATGTTAGCAAATAAGTCATTTGAATGCCTTCTCAGAAGTCATATACAAGACCTAAGTTGAGATTTTTTTCTCCAATTTTAATTGTTTTGACCAATTCTACTTATTTGATAGTATAATTGGATTTGTATATGTATCGAATTCAGAATGATTTTTATTGCTTTTTGGTTGCCTGAACTATAGTTATAGATATAGTAGACATATATACTAACCTACTACACTTAAATGTACAGAATGTCCGATTGGTGGTGTTGTTGATATTTGACACTCATAAATTCCCGAATCTTTTCTTTGTGCATATCGAATACGCAACGTCCAGTCTTCGGCATGTGGTGAATGCATTGCTTCAAAACGTTGATCTGATGTATACGTATATCGGCCGACAGTCAGTAAATGTATATCTCTGTGACGAACCCAAGAGACCTAAAAAAAAATGTAAGAAAATGTCTGTGTTAAAAAATAATTTTTTTGAAAGTATAGTTTAAAAATATGTATTAAAGATTAAGTTTGTCATATAAATATTAGAAATCCTAATCCATTAAGAGTGTAAAACAATAACCCAGAAAACTATAAGGTTTTAAATTTTTGTTTCCAGGGACCAGGACACAGAAGAATTATAATTTTTTAATCTCTGTGGTATTTAAGTTCCCGTTTGAAGATAAAAGAGAATAATATAAAATTTAGAGTTGGAAAATAATTTTGGTTTAAGTCGCAGTTACCATGGCAAGAAAAATATATACAGGTTGTTGATATTCCAAAAGATACACCGGATATCCGTACAAAAGAAATATAGTAACCTTCACTTTGGAAGGATATTTAATTATTAAAGAATAAAAACTACGCAAGAATCAAATTTTACATTTGAATTGTCCTTTTAAGCATTAACCCGCGGCTGTTATTTATTAAGTGAAAAACAGTAAAAACTTATACATACATATATGTAAGTAAAAACTTATACATACATATGTAAATCTTATATATTAAGTAAAATATAATTTAAATTGAAATATTTTATAAGAAATTGAAAGACTGTGCGAAAAATTGTCTATATATGTAATATAAATTTAAAAAGTATAAATTTATCTTTTAACTTTAATGGTCTTGAAACAAATAACCATAATTATATATCAAATAAAAAATAAGTATATATATTAAAGTTCAAAAAGCAAAACAATCCAATTCAATTCCAAAAAATAAATTTGATATTGTGAAAAATTACTTCCATTTCCACTATAAACATAATGTATGTATGTATATTATATTATATTATCCTTATAAATATATGTATGTATATGTATTATGCATTCATTCATTCACAATAAAAATATAAATATGTGTAGCTAGGGTAGTAAAAATAATCTTGTCACTGACATTAAATAAAACCATAATCAGATTTTCTTGTTTTTCCAAAATTACTATAATATTTATCTACAGGATCAGACCTGTTTTTGCTTTAAGAAATCCTCTCCATGGAGTTTTTTTTTTGTTGTTAAATCATTGTTAAATTGAAAAGTTTTTAAAGCATAATCCAGCTAATAGCCTTTATGCACATTTTCTTAGGAAATGAATAAATACTAAACAAAAAAAACACACTATAAAAAAGTAGAATCTTATCTTGTGATGGATGACCTGTTTTTAAGACCTTCCTGAATAGTGTATAAAAAAATACAGAACAATTTTTATCAAATAATATAAAACGAATAATATGGAAAAAAATAAGTTTCATTTTTATTAGTAAAACATATCCACAAGACAACAAAGTGGCACAATTGGGTTTTAGGAGTTTTTTGTGGGGGTGGCAAAAACAATATTTTTTCTGTCGTTTGTACTGCCATCGGGCATAGAGGGATTTACAATCAAAGATCGTAAATCTGAATTCGAATAAGATTTATATTCGGTTTACATCGTTTCAGCATAAATCGCTGGGGGTGCTGTGAATTCTTAACAAGCATTACTATATTACATATTTATGCTATTATATAGTACAACATATCCAACAGAACAGAAACATTGTATATGTATAGTATAAAATATAAACAAAAAATCTACATTGATAACAAGCTAATTTTTTTTAGTTTTTTGTGTTTTTATTTCACAAAATTTTTTTGAAATGTAAGTGGATATTGTACGTTTACGTATAATAGG
Organism: Empis stercorea; assembly: GCA_949752835.1. Lineage (NCBI taxonomy): Eukaryota > Metazoa > Arthropoda > Insecta > Diptera > Empididae > Empis > Empis stercorea. The sequence continues at coordinate 197,145 of OX457087.1, forward strand.
AAAATAAAGGAAATATTTTATATGCCTACGTCGTTAAGTATAAATATAAAGAATAAATAAAAAAAAACCATCTGCAAAGCAAAAGAGTAAAGAATATTTAAATTTATGTCTTTTTAGCAGATAAAAATATAATGAATTGAATTGAATCTATAAATAAATAACAAAATATTTTGTGAAAACATTTTTCGTAAATTTAATTATATTACATAGGTTAAATGCACAGTTTATGTAGGATTATTGTATTTCGTTTTAAAGCCTTTGTCAATTTTAAAGTAATGATGAATTTACACTCTTCTTTCATATAACGCGTCAGTCAATCAACAGGTCAATAAAATCCTAAAAGAAAATTTACATTATGTCCTAGATTCAGCTTTATTTAATTTATTTTATATGGCATTTTATCTATTTCGTTAAACATATAATGATTATTTTATTTCAATATCTTTTTACGGATGAAAACGTCGATTTTGACTTATCGTAATGAATTTCTATAGTTGGGTTGTAGTTGTACCACTCACTCGCTAATATAAAAATAATATAGAATAGAATAATTCTGTGAAAAATTATGAAATGGTAGCAAATAAACTGTTTCACTCCATATGTAGGTGTGCAAAAATGTATAATCTGTTTTCTTAACTTAGCCATTAATGTTTTACACCACACAATTTAATTAAATTTATATTTTATAATTCTAATTAGTTATCATATAGAATTATTGAATGGATCAAATAAAGTAAAATTAGGAAATAAAATATATATGGATAACAAACCCTGGGTTTGTCAAAAGCATATTTTATAAAATCACAAGTAAATTAAAAATATAAATTGTTGATTTTCGAAGGGCATAAGGGAAAGGGGAGATACGGACACAATATTGCCTAGTTTATAAATATACATAAACATAATTTTTAATTTCATGGAACTGGGTAATTTCACTTCGACTAAGACTGTATACATAATATTGTTTAGAGGTTAAAGTTTAATCATTAAATTAATCTTCGTGTTAATAATGTTTCGCCTCGCTTAAAATATGATTGATCTATGTAAATTAACCATTATTTATTTTTTATTTTACATTTCAAGCCAATCATAATTCATCATTACACTCAAATAAATTAAATGTGTCTAATGTTTTATAACATAATTTAGTATTTTGAAAATTAAAAATGTATTTGCATATAAATAAATTCGAAAAAAAAAATTCATTCAAAATATATTTCAATCAATATTTTCAATTTTTTGTAAATTGTTATAATAGTATAAAATTAAGTACATTATACAAAGTTATGAAAATATACTTGAAATATGATGGAAAGTTTAAATTCTAATAAGACCAAAGTTTCTCACCTATTAAATGTACAGATAATCAAATGTTTCAGCTCTCTATTTTGTATGTATATATGACAAATGATATATCCTTAAAAATATTTTTTAGACTAATTAAATTCTCACTTCATTTGCACAAAGAAAAAAGTTCACAATATACAAAATTTGACAAAACACAAGCATTCAGTATAAAACATCAGTTTATAGCATGTAAACATGTTCAATATAGTTTTAATATAACTATGATGGTTTTAATTAATTACCATCATTACCTCATTATATAAAAAATAGCACTTAAAAAGCATTGTTTTACTCAAAATAAACTACCTACATTTAACTTAAAATTATAATTAATTGCCACGTTCTAAAGTTACAATATTTTATGTCCAACAACACTATCTTTTGTGCTTTCATTAACTGTGCACTAAAGCAAGCATTAATATAACGTAGATAAAATTTATTTTCTTCTTAACCAGCAAAAAAATAACTGGGTAATAACTTTTCAAGTAAATTCAAATAAAATACTGTACAATATAACAATATAGTCTATCTATAGTATATATTATATTGCTAATAAATTGAATCAGGAAATCATTAAATCCTTTTTTTTTATTTCATTTTCATATTATTTTTCTTTATATATATACGTTATCATTATATTTAATTTCTTATTTATGGTTCATTTGTTCTTATTACTAATTTTCCCTAATTATCCTATTTACTGAACTGCTGACAATTTCATATATATGTATACATATTTTGTTTATATATATCCCCTAGACAAGGCCAATCATTACTCTAGATATATTACATACTTAATATATATTATATGTAAACCTTTTTAGTTTATCTTTTTGGCTTATTTCGGATTAAGAACTAAAAAAGACACATTTTTTTTAAAATAAAATCTTATAATACGATTTACAGATATAAATAAAACTAAGTTTAATTGCAGATATATCTCATGACCGCAGTATACTCGGTATATGTCTAAAGTTTAATTAAATTGATTAAAATCGATTTTTGGATTTCTTTCAGAAAATAATAGTAATATTATAAATAAGTTATTTTTTGGTATGTGAGTTATGCTGTAGCCTCTAGCAAACTGTTATTTGCTACAGTATAAATTCAATTGACGGACGGAGATATTACCTTTAAAAATAATTATAGCATTTCCTCCAAAATCAGTTAACAATGTCGTTATTTACGAAACAATATAGTATCATGGCATAACAAACATATAATACTCGTATATGGATCTTATCATTAAATTTTAATACATGAAAAAGAGATATTTACAAAAAAAATTAGCCTTAATGACATATAATTCAATTATTATAACTTTTAAAGTATATATTGATTATTTTTAGATGAGCTGGAGAACGGTACACAAAAAAAATGCAAATGGAACTGTAATGCAGAAAATAATAACAAATTTTCAGAATTTAAAGACATTACTATACTTAAGTCAGAGTATTTGTATGTATATTATTATGGTAGTACAGAGAACTCCACAATTTTTAAGCTTCTGTATTTAATGTAAAGTCAAAAAAAAGGAAAAAGAAATTAAACGATAAAAATCAAAGACAACATTGTTGTATAGCTATATATAGATAAATATTCTTGTAAAAGTTATTATTTTTTATTATATAGATTTCTGACTTTCATAACTTATAACAAATATAAAAATGATAGAAATTGAATTATAGATAGGGTCGTTTCCCCAGTGGTCGAACACTTAGCGACAATCCGAACTTGAATTGATTCTTAAAAATCGTATGTTATATGGAATGATGTGACGTTTAATGAACCTAAACCGAAATTATCTGAATTTTCTGAATCTATAAAAAAGGGTTACCAATTTAATAATAAATAATATAAAAACTTGATAAAATAACTGAAAAATTACCAATTCTCCAGTAGTCGAACGATCACCTATTATAAATAAAAGATAATTACGATAATTATTAATATTTTATAAAATATCAATAGATATTTTCTTATTTATGCGTTGCGTTCTAAGAAGAGTTACAAGATTATTACTAGTTTCCACGTTTTTCTCGAAAGCTGTTCGGATACTGGAGATGTTCGGAGAAGAGCAACACTACCCTATATACTGTACATATATATTTTTTTATCTTTTTATTCTTCAGTAAATATTTAAACAATAAGGTTATATAAAATATTATTTACTTCATTTATATACTATGTACAAATATAAATATTTTAGATTGTCCAGGGACTTTTGATCTAAAGATATTTATCAGTATTATATTTGTTTCCGACCTTTCAAATTGAAAATAAATAAATAAAATATTATATTTTTGGGTATATAATTTTTTTTTGTGGCTAACTTTTTTTTTTTATTACATAATTAAACTGAATTTGTTATTTTCCTTGATGTTTTTTTTTACTATCTTTTTTAATATTATCGGAACTACATTATAAATTATGATATTAAATTGTTTTTTTTTCTTTTGTGTTCTTTAACATCTGTAACTTACCACATCAATAAATTTTGCTATGATGTGTTTCAATTTTTTTTTTTGTAGAATTTTAAGTATTTTTGGTATATAATGAAAATTGGGAATGTATAAAGATAAATTTTATGTTGTTTATAGGATTTATAAATGGAAATGCCAAAAATTAATTAAAAGCTTTACTAGAAATATGTATAATATGCTTTGGGGTAAAATTTAAAAGAAAAATTAAATCTTCGCTTTAATTAAAGTGAATATTTGTTTAAGAGAATAAAAATATCAATTACTACTGAAATTAATATGGTTAAAGTGTAAAATTATTTGCATTCTTTCTACGCTACCCAGAGGGTTAGAATGTAATTTAACTGAATTTCAGATTTATAATTTGAAAATAAATTTAGATATTGCTTTTCAAATGCACGTTTTATCACTTCGTCTAAAAAAAATTATGTAAGATATTTGAACTTTTTTTTTACGCAATATCGAATTACTACTAAAAATTACATTTTTGCTACTAAAATTACTACAAGATGAAACTGAAGAAAAGATCTATAGAATTACATCGGTTTCTTTGATTAGTATGCTGAATAATATGATATAGAACTACAGTGTATATAGATCCAAAATTCGTTTCAGCTGACTCGCCTAAATTCTTTTCTTGATTTATTTATTTATTGTTAAGAACATCCTTAAAATAAAGTATAGTATATAATAAATCATCCATATTATTTAAAAATATGTAAAACAAACCCCGGGGTTTGTTAAAAACACATATCCTCAAAATCGCCTCATGTTGAACTATGAGTTATTCTAAACTAAATGAAATTGAGATAGAAAGTAATTTTTTTTGAAAATATATAAACTTATCATTTAAGTTTTCTCTAATTTTGCATTTAATTAAACATAATTTGATGTGAAATCACATCAAATATGCTATAAAAGCACCTAAAAATATGCAATTTTTGCAAAATTTTACATGATTAAGAATTTTGATTAATTATAAGAGTGAGGCAAATGATTATAATTTATTAACTAATGCACTTAAAAGAAATATGATTTTCGAAAGTTTTCTCAATACATATTTGTTTTTAAAAATTTTTGTGCAGTTATAATTTTACAAGTAAATTGAAAATGTTATTTTTTGATTTTCAAACTCAATTTATACACAATAGCACAAGAACTATTGATTAAAACGAAAACAAATTAATAAATTTTTGGAAAATTTAAGTTTCTTATAAATATACGGATACAAATTTATTTATATAAAATATTACAAAAGTATTATTTACTAATTTTATAATTTTTTACAAAAATAAGATCAACATTTTTAAACTAATTTTAATCCAGACAAATAAATATATTGTACAAAAGTGTTGTTAAAAAATAATATATAATTCTATACTCCTGTCCTGTCGGTATAAAAAAGGACTAAAATACAAAAAAAAAATACTTATCCGTATATGTCAATTACCTCTTTATATGACAGCTAATCCTATATCCTAACTCCCAAAAGAATGAAAAAAAAAATACATTTTCAACCAATTTTCATTTAACCGAAAACATCATTAACTATATTACATATATATTGATAAATTAGAATAAATCCATATATATTATAGAACAAAATTGATAAATATCTCTAAAAAGGTGACATTTTCCGATGTCCTTTTATTTTATTTTAAAAAAAAACAAGGCCTTTATCTCAATTTAAGGGACACCGCAACGGTATAATAAGTTTCCTAAAAATAAAATTGGATTTAATAGAATTTATATAATCAATTCAATTCTATGTGAACATGTTAAAACCGAACCATAGAGATCATCCGCAAAACCAAACCAAAAACAACAAAATAATAATAAAAAGTTTGAAGACAGGTGAAGAATCGGAAAGGTCACCATAGATAGATAAAATAGACAATAAAAATAATAATAAAAATTTAAAGATGAAAACATTTTCGAAATAATTTTCTCAATTTCGATTGAAAATGTCCCCCAGTAGAAACTGTCACTAGATAATCTATTTTCTATACGATAGGCTTTCTATCTATATGAATTTTCCCATCCGTTTTGTTAGTTCCTAAAAAAACAGGTCAAGTAGAAAAAAAAGATATAGCGACGGAATCGATTTGTTACACATTTTATATATTATTTTTTTAAAATTAACAAAAAAAAAATTATAGTCATTTCAAATAAATAAAAGAAAATTGTATGGATTTTTAATATGTATATAAATAAAAGGATATTTTTTGTTTTTTTTTTTGAAAAACTCAATAAGGCTAAAACATAAATAATTTTTTATGCTTTTTTTGTTTTTGAAATATAATTGAAATTTAGATATTTTATAAATGATATCGAAAGAAATATTTTGTTGATTTAAGCAAGAAATAAGAAAAAAATATAATAAATTATTTCTGTTTTATTTTTTGTTAAATTTGATTTAAATAAAAATTTACTTTGTGAATATCTATATTAAATATTCGTTAGAACTCAATACACAACTGATGTAATGCCTAACTCAATGGTATAGTTATATATTTAGTATAACAGAAAATAATCACTTGTTTACAGTGGTACCAAAAAATGTAAGAAAATCAAAATATGTAATTGATTTGTTTGTAAAATTTAAAATTTTTAAAATAATTAAGTTAAATGTACTTCCCATAACCGTATTGGAGCTTTTCAAATGAACATTATTTTAGTAACGATATACTTTACAACACGGTACCGAGAAAAATTATATACGCGAAACAACATAGAAGTTAAAATGTCGTTAGCATTTTGTTGGCCTCAAGATTTCTCCTATGCAATAGATGAATTGAACAATAATTTCTAAGAACGTTTCTGACACTAACTATGGTGAATTTTTTTCCCTAGTAAGTAAGTAATTCACCAGTTCCTCCTTTTTGGACAAGCAGGGTGTCTAAATGAGTTAGTGTTAGAATTGAAAAAAAAAATAAAATAAACTGGTAAACTATTTCTTGCAGGGTTAATAGCTTTTCAGATAATTGTAGACAAATTTTCAAAAATATTATAATATTAAGGGACACCGCATTGATTAAAACGAAAACAAATTTACAGTTACAGCCATTTACAGTTCGATTGCTTTACATAACATTTTATTTGACATCCATATTTTGCTTTATATACTATATATAGTCCAATTTTTTTTACTCTTTCACTTCACCGAGTAAAATTTTACAATCGTATACAATAAATAAATAGCCATGCATAAGCTTTTTCAATTATTTATACATAATTATGTATAAATTAAACTGAATTTTCTATTAGAATCAAAGTTTAAATTCTTTAGAGACCTCTTATAACTTAATAATATCCTTGAAAAACTTATCCTTGAACATAATTATTATTTACATTATATATTATTACTTTTTTCATTTTAATCAATAGAACATATGTCATTTATTTTGTAATCAATCACTTTTTGCTTCCATTGATTTAACTTTATTTTGTTCAATACTTAAATAACAAATTTCAAATGGAAAATATAACCGTATAACATGGTTTGGTTTTATTAAAAAACTATGTCAAAATAAAAAAAGGATAATTATAAACCTTTTGAGGGATACAAAATTAGTTTTAAAACAAGTTTTCGTATTATATATCCGTATACGTAATAATTAACTAATCACCACTATTAGTTTTATATTTTAAGCATGGAATTTACTGAAATTTATAATTATACCGAACAACTTCTGTTATATAACATTGTTATATACATCTTCTTTTAATTTTGATTTAAACTAATTATTATATTTTTAAAAAATAATTGAATCATTTCATCAATATTCAATCCATCCTTAATTCGCTCAATATATTATATAATAATATGGTATGAAAAAGTTGTTTGGTCATACTGAATTGATTAGATTCATTGGCTTTGATCATCTTACTCTTAAATTGCTCTAATAATAAACTAATTTTCATTTAGCACTGGCTAAGTTGTATTAAATACTCAATGATAGATTAGACTATCAGAGGTTATTTTAAATTATATCTGTTATAGGTATAGAGTAAGCTAAAATAAGCCATTATATCTTACATATCTTACAGACTATTTAATTATAACCAAGTAGTTGAATGATAAACTATTTTAGTAAATTTGTAAATTAAAACAAATTTAATTCTGGGGCAATGTTAAATCAAAGTGCACCATAAATTGAGTTGAAGATTATGATGCATTTTGTTATTGGTTTATGTTGACCATAATTTGTTCTATGATGTGGTGGATAAAATGTGATGCATTTATGCGTAAGCTGATAGGCTATATAAATAAGGCTAAGATCACTACAATTTATACTATTACAAAAGTACAATCAAAATATGATATTTCATTTTACAAAAACAACAGTCTATATTCTATAATATCCGCAACATTGAATTCATCAGTATCAATAAATTTAGAACATTTTCCATACTTATAACTGAATTATATAAATTGATTGAAGGAAATGCAATTCAAATAAAAAATAACACTTATCTTTGAAATTCTAATCGTGATGATAAAAATATATGTTTATCAATATTTACAAACAATTACCTAAAACATTGTCCCTTTTTTGTTGCTAAAACACTGAAAATGATCCAATTAATGAATTTGAGTAATTAATTATAATATGTATTTAAATACTAGTTGATTGTTTTAAATATAATTAAAAAATTACAAAACCATATCTATATTAAATTTTATAAAAATGTGAAACCTTAACTTTCAAATAAATTTAATTATACCAAAGATACAAAATATAATTATGATATTTTTAAGGTCATAATTATATATACATAAATTAAAATAATTCATCCATATAATAACCTAAAATTATATTACAGAAATTATATATAAATTTTATGAGAAAAGAATTAAAAGGGACGCGCAACCATTGTCATAATAATAATAAAAATAAATGTCATTATAATGAATTTATGGTTACACGTAATCATAAATGCCAAAAATTAAATTATATAATTTTAAAAGCGGTAACTTCAGAAATGTAAGGACTTAAATACATTTTTTCAGGCTAAAATTTTTAATTGTTACAATTATTAAATAATTTAAAAAATGTTTATAAAAATGGAATAATAATATACATTTTAACTTAAATGCGGAACAGTTGATTCATATAAATCAAATTTTATTCTACTAAAAAAATAGTTTTTTTTTAAATAAAAATTATTACAACATAAAATCGTTAAAAAGGTCCTCGTATAAGGCAATAACTGATGGTAAAGTCTTTAATGTGTATAAATATTGTATTTATGTATACAATAGGGATATGGATATAATTTAAAATATATAAAATTTATATAGAAAATCATCATTTCACTTTCTGTCTGTACATAGCTTTAATTAGTTATTAATGTTAAATAAAATCCACTTTTCTAAATATCTATAAAATTTTAAATCCTTGAATATGTAGAGCTTTGTTAATTTTACAAAATGTATTAAAAATGTATTTCTTTAAAAAATTATTCTAAAATAAAAACATTCCAACTTCAGAATAAATTTTATATTAGACATTAAGTTTAATAAATTGTTTTAAAAATAGTATCAGTTATTTAATGTTAATGAGCATTCAATATTTAATTAAATAATTATTTTTATAAATCTAAACCATCACTCGTTATTGTTAGAGAAATTGGTTTGATAATTTTTAATATTATAATATATACTCGTAGTTATTATTTGTTTAATCACATTTATCAATATATGTATGTATTATACACACTATATACATATATACATATACTATTTTCTAAAAACTATATTCTAACAAATAAATTTAATATTATATTTTCTGTTCTTATATAAATAAAAATTAATTTTGCAGAAATAACAAAAAAAAAATATGTCAGATTTCTTATTAGTCATTTGATTTATTTCTATTTTGTCTGTCCATAAAAAAAAATGCTACAACTTAATCTTTATTTATTCTATATTTCCTTATAAACGATGTCTATTTCAATTCCAATTCAAACTAAATGGAGAAAATTATCTGTGTGCTTAGGTTTTTATAAGTTTTATTATATTCAATAACTTTTTGATGACATAAGTTGAACATTATGTAGAAAATGTTTTTATGTATTTTCCAGTATTATTTTATATACCTTTTTTTTTTAGAAAATAAAAATATCATAAGAAAAACGTTAAATTATTAAGTAAGATTTAGTTTTTTTCTTATATATACTTTACACCAAAAATGTTAAATTAAGATAAAATTTATTGAATTTGATTATAATCAATAATGTTATTTATAGTTTTGAAATCAATTGATGTATAAATAAAAACTACATATTTTTTGCTTCATATCTTTATATATAAATGATTTTTTTTTTTCAAATAGATCCTTAATATATTTGTGTATTCAATATTTCATTCAAATGAATTTTAGTCTTTTTGGAATGTTAAAAAACTGAATACCATAATTAATCTTTCCTCGGTTGTTCTCCGAAAGCCGAAAGCCATCGTTTGTTACACAACATCTTCATTATGACTTCCCCGGCATATACGTTTTCCGATAAAGTTTTTTGCGGGAGAGTCACGAAAATAGATGTACATATAATAAAGATATATACAGTAGCAATTTTCCTAAATAAACAATGACAGGTAATGTGTTTTTTCACAAATTATAACACCACCACCGTAGAAAATTTCCGATTACATATAAAAAACTTTGCTTTTGTATACTAAAAAATTAATCATATTTTGACTTTTTGTTTTCAACAAAATACCAATTTTATTAAAATTTTAGAATAATGGGAAATACACATACACAAAATTATTATACGATACATAACATACGTATGGTATACTTATTTTCAGACAGATTGTTTATTTGCTCAGTTACTAAATTGAAGGTAAAAAGAAGGAAATAAATTGAAATAAATTGTAATTGTCAACTCTAATCAAGCAAATATAAATCAGAAATTATTTGAATTGCAAAACATATGCAAATGATGAACAATCTCTCATACGTGTAGGTGAGTAGGTATAGGTATGAGCGAATGAAAATAAAATTTCAAATAAAATTTTCAATTTGATTGCTATACCCTTTTTAAATTACAATAAAAGGATATTTTACACGCCAATTTTAGACATTGAGAGTTTGAGGTAAAAAACTTACAAAATTTTGTTTGCACTTCAAAACAATTTGCTATACATAATGTAAGAGGATGAAGAGGTTATTCAATTTCAATATCAAAATATGGAATTTTTCAACCGTATGCATCGTGATAATTTATTTTTCAACTTTTTCAAAATTTTTCATTAATTACAATAAAAAAAAATCATTAATTTTCATTAATTCCAATAAAAGTATAAAAACTAAAAAAAAAGATTACATGTATATTTTATATTACTCTATAATTTTCTCGTATTTTACCTGATTTGAGACCAATTTTACCCCAGAAGACGGACGATAAAAAAAAATCGTACTATTTCACAAAAGGAAACTATTTCATTTCAATCTGTTTTATTTCAAAAAATAATATATGTAAGCATTTCCGCAATAGACATTTACTTCGGCATTTGATGTATCAGTCAGTAAATAATCATAGTACTATACTTCACAAGGAAACTTTGCGGAAATGTGCTTTTGACAAACCTGGGATTTGTTCCTCATATTTATTATTGAATTAAAGATTTTTTCTTCAAAATTTTACCGAGAGACAAAGGAAACCCGAAACATATAAACTTAAATTTCCTGTTTATAATATTATATATGTACTATATAAAAATCCCATTATATTTATTAACCTTTCCATTAAGTTATGTCAAAGTGTATATAAAGAGTATTTTCCTGCGTACGTTCCTAGAATGAAAATTAATTTTATTTGATGTATTTTAGAAACTTTATTTATTGTTTAACATTCTTTTTTTGATATTTATGTACCTGGTGCTGGGTGGGTTTTGTGGAAATATCATTTATATTTATACATATAGGGATATATGTGCCCGGTGATTATGAAACTGGTCTAAGTCATATATTTTAATAAAATTTGAGCGATTTGTGTTTGGATAAATTGAAAAATACGTATCATTTTGATAAACGAATCAAAGACTAAGTCTACGAATTCTATATGATATGCTGCTATATAAGGGAAACTTCCAATACTATATATACCTACCTTCGTACTTTATTTTGTATTACCATCAAAAGTAAATCTTGAAAATTATTTTGGATTGGTAAATTTTAACATAAATATAATATGTATACGAATGCACTATTTATATTTTTAACCATTAATTTTAATAATTTATCTATTAATTTGTAAAATTTAAAAAAAAGCAATCCATACCGTTCTATTGCCAAGATTTTTTACGCGGCAAACTAATTTTACTGTTTTTCCAACAAGTCCTGTTATATTCGATGGTACGTTAGTATCAAATGAAGGACCACCAGTTCCAGGAGTTGGAAGCTCCTGTAAAAAATCGGTAAAAAATCTTTTTGATGCTCCTTCTAATGATCCTGTAATTAAAAGATAAATATCAATTAATTTACAAAATTTATTAAATAGAATTATGGGAAAATTTAATTATATTTAAGAATAAATTACTTGTTAAATAATTACATTTATTATTTAGCAAAACAGATATTATTAAATAGAATCACTTTAATTAGATATAATTATAAAATATTATTTATAGATTGTAAATATAATTTACAAATTATTATTATTTACAATTTGGAATAAAAGTCTGTAAACAATAATCAAGTTACACTTTTTGTTATTTGATGCTAGGCCAAAATTGAAAGAAAAAATAATTAATTTTTTTTAAAGATAACATAGTACATTATGCAAAATATCATAGTATACAAAACCATTGTGCGTAATTGTTGATTTTTTTTAAATTAAAAACTTTTCAAATTAAGATATATAATCTGAATTGAATAGAATTGAATTGAATTTTAATTTCATCTAATTTTGTAAAACCCCGTATACAGTCGTAAGAGCCCAACTGTTCCTTTTTTTTAATATTTTTTACTTTCATTTCGATTTTTTATATTAAATAACAAAAAAGTTTTCATAAAAAAACCATTGTCGAAAGTAAATTAATTTTGGAGTCTATACAATAATCCAGCATTGCCGAATAATAATCACAAAAGTTTTTTTCTAATTTTGCTAAAAAAAAAAAAAGTATAATTTTTTTTTTTTTGCAAATTTTAATCTTAAGATAAAAATAATTTTACAAATCATTAGATAAATTTAGTATTCTTACTATCCAAACTAAGTTCATACTGTTTTGTTCGTTGATTGGGCACTTAAATTATTCTAATTCGTTTACTTCTCATAAAAAAATTTTCATTTTAAAAAAATATTTTTCAAATAAACTTTGGAATATTTTATTTTTATATTTATAACAATATGAAATTAAGATTTACATCTACATTAAAATATGAATTTGTTATATTCTCTGCTATATTTAAGGATATTTTACTTTCAAAAAAATATTTTATTTAAAAGAATTTTTTTTTTTGTATTTTCTCTATTATAAATTATTAGAATATTTTTGTTAAGTCATTTTTTTATTTTTTTTGAATTTTATATTTACCCAAATAAATTTTTCCCAAATCAGGAAAAATAATTATCCAGATAGAATTTTTTTGATACACAAAAGACGAGAAATTTTCGGTAAATGTTCATTATATGAATTTTTTGAAAAACGCTTCAGAAAAGAATTTTGCGAAAGTATTAATAAAAAAAATTTTATTTCTATTATAAATTTTTGTCTAATAATCCCAACAGAAAATAATAAACGTTACTATTTTTTCTATTATATTTATATACCTTTCTGGTAGTGAAAAGAAATTTGTAAAATTTGCAAGTAAGCCACTAATGACTTTGTTAAAACATTCACATCATATATGATGTGTGAATATTATATATTTCCTATCGACCATTAATACTCATATTCATTTTTTTAATAAATCGGAAGTAGATTAAGCAAATTGGAATGTAGTATAGTTTAGTTTAGGCTTACATTGTACATCCAATATATAATTTTGGTCGAAATAATAAGGTATTAAACATATTACGGATATAGAATTTGGTCAAAAGACTAAAAATATATAGCATTTGTTGCATCATCATTATTAACAGAGACCTGAAATAATTAATATTATGTATATTTTGTTTCTGAAAAATATTTGTCTTAAAATGTCAACATACCTACATATACATATAACATAAAAATGATATAATGTTAAAGCTCACATAATTATATCCCACATGGAAATCTTTTAAATTATTTTACTCCCTCCCCCTAATAATTTTTACATTGTAGACTAAGTTCAAATTCACTTTTACTCGACTTCCATACTAAACGTTAACGATGAAATTGTGGTAAGTGGTAAGAAGGTATAGCAAATCCTGTAAATAAGCGCAAATATATTGTATTTTGAATACACGGGTCCTATATTCTTCACTAATATGACAAAACTGATCAAATCCATATACATTTATAAATATATTTCAAAATATTCAATAATGTTCTCTATACTAATAATAAATCTGTTAATATCCTTAACGATATATTCAATCAGACATTAAAATTAGCCTGAAGTATTTGAAATTAAAAAGAACTTTCTTTTAATATTTATATAAAGCATATATACATACATAGTTTTCTGTTGTATTTGTATAAATATAAAACATTTATATAAGAAAAACGTAGATTATTTAGCGACAATATAAAATAAATAACCTATGATACATTTATGTCTTATACAAAATGCGTAAGGGATGGGATGCTGCATCTATACAGTATATGAAGAATGCAACATTGCAAAATCTTGCAGTGTAGTATATTTGTCTACAAAAAGACACGGCATTATTGGGTTATTTTCTTGTTATATATACGTATTGATAAAACTATAAAACTCGAATAAAACTTTTAAAGTACATTACTTGTTTTATATTTAAAATAGTATAGAAAACAATTTTATATATACTGTGGTTATGCTCTTAGAAAACTAACCTTTCATCCTTAAATGGTATATGTATGTAAAATAATTGTGTTGCCCCAAAAAAAAAAAATAATTTCCAATCTAATTTAAAAATAGTTACAAATAATGTATAAAAATCTATGTACCTATATTATAGGAAAACTGATCAATAAAAGTTTATATCAATTCAAAAAGTATTTTTGTTTAAAAATGTTAAGAAACACAAAACACATTTTCCATATATACAAATATAATCCTGAATACATACATATATACAATATGCTTTTTGTCCAAAGCTATGTAACCACGAACAGAAGAATCATTTTATACCTACATAAATAATGTAAATTTTTCTTTCACATTTTTAGTATTGTGGTGATTGGAAGCTTTTTGTGATGATTTCAAACAATGTCACTTAATTATTATTATTTTCAACCAGTGCCATTTCCATGAACAAGAGCACAATTGTTTTTTTAAATGAAAAACTATGAAGGTTACTTTATATTCGTACAGCATTAAAGGAAACTTAGAAATGTACATAATAAAAACATATTTTTTTAAAAAAAAATTAGGCATAAAGTAAAACAAACAAAAAAAAAGTTTTTCAGGCTCCTTGCGGATTCATTTCATTATTTCCAGTTATAATAATAAACAATGTCAAAGGATAAAATAAAAAAATATTTTTGTTGTCGCTTTGAAGTAAAAAAAAACAAAATTATATGATTTCCATTTCTTTTACTTTTTTTTTATTTCAATTATACTCCAAAAATTATGTTATAAAAAAAAGTATTATGGTTCAAAAATTTACATTATAGACACAAACCATATTTTTTAATTACTTTTATGTTAAAACAATAAAAAAATTACAATTTCAAAGGTAAATAAAAATGTGTGAAGACAATAAAAATTAAATAAGGATAATAAAAGCAGCGAACATTTTGTTAGATCACTTATATACTTATTTTGTGTGGGTGCAATACAATATATAAATATAAATGTTATTACTCGTATATAAAAGTAAAAAAAAAATGTATATGTAATGAAAATCGGAAATAAGGTAAAATAAAATACTTTTTTTTTTGTTTAATAAACCCTTGGGATTTTTGTCATTTGCCAACTTATACGTGGAAAAGATATCTGAAATATGTTTTCCACTGTTGTGCCTTTAAAAAGCTGATGGTCTGATCCCTTAAAATAAGGATTTCGCGCTGTAGGCAATTGTTATTTATAATTCAACACTTATATATTCAAATCTACTCTGAAATCTACACACAAAAATTATATTTAATTTTTATATTAAAAAGTAAAAAAAAAAAATTTATAGTATTTTAAAATTCTTTTTCTCGTTTTTAGGTTTTTTTTAAATGTTAACACTTTTTACGCTTTTTTTTTAAAAATCCCTTTTATATTAGAGCTTTTGTCCGTCTGTCCGTCCGAAGGGATCAATAAAAACCAGTTATTTCCTGGTAAGTTTGGAGTTAAAGTTATGTAAATTCAAGGCTTTGAGAGCTGTTTAACTATTCGTCATAACGTAGATATTTGGGGTAAAGCTCTATGACTTGTGTTTCCGCTTGGAAGATGGTAGTTGACATACCTAGTCTTTTAGAAGGGCAAAGTCGAGGACCGTCTAAACCCACTGGATTTCCGTCATTTTTCATTCTACCAAACTATTGATTTGTCTACCAAAGACACTTTTTGCTGAACTCCATATATTGCGGTCCGTTACCATCCATTTGAAAAGCATTCTAAAGTCTGACATTTTCATACCCAAATGTGATTTGACAGTTATTCAGAATTTCAGGTAAAATAAATTATATATTTAATATTTGGATATTATATAATCATAATTATTATTTACAGTTTAAATTAGCTGTAGAATATACTATCTATCGCTTTGTAAAATCGACACCTAAACTTGTTATACGATAAATTCATTTATTGATGGTTCACAAGAGAAAATTCTTTTGAACTTATATTGTGGTGATTGGAAGCTTTATATGTATATATGTATATTCTGCAGCTAATTTACTATTATTACTATTGATAATACAAATGAAATTGAAACATTTACAAGATTCACAATGGTCATGATGCTATGATAAAATAATATGTCATGAAGATAAGAAGAAAACAAGTGCAAACAATTTTTCATTTCAATTGATTTTCAAAATCATATATTCGGAATCTAAGTTTTTTCCTATATAGTTTATTTTTCCAAATATATTTACGAAATTTTTAGATACTTCTTATTTGTCAAATATTTTGCAGAATTGATAGAAAATTAATAATCTGTCAGAATGGATCGACATTCGATATATATGTTTCGATAACATTAATACTTATATTTTCAATTATAAATATTACATAGTACATACTCCAAAGTTGATTCTCCAAATCTTTAAAATACAATTGAAAAAAAAAAACAGATTAAAAAAAAAGCAATGTAATTACTTTTTAACTATGTGCAAAATTTAAATTCACTTAACACAAACTGAGTTTCTGTTCTTTTTCTTAACATTATTTAATAAAAAAAATAAAGTTTATCTTTAGATGTTTTATACTTTTTAATATTTAAACTTTTCGCTATTAATCTTTTACAATAAATAATTTTTTTTTTATAATTATACAATTTAAAAAAGAATGAAACTTGAAAAAGTTTTTCAGCAAAATTTCGGAAGTAAATTAATTTAAAGTAAACAAAAAGTCAATTTATAAGGAATTAGGTTCGTCAGACCCTAAGAAATATATATTTCATTGTTATATAGGGAGAACGTTTCGAAAAAAGGATACTATTAGATAAGTTTCATCATAAAATCGCGTATATAAACAATTTTACATGCGGGATAACTTTTTCTTAATTTTAATTCTTGGTTCGCAAAAGAACACGATATAATAGTGTAAAAAAAATAAAAAAAGGTACAGAAATAAATATTAAATATATATATATATTTAATTTCGCGTTTTAAAGGTAACGACTATTGTTATTAACAAAGTTGGAAATAAAATTTCATAGAAATAAGAAATCTATATGTTTACTATATAACAATATAAAAATAAATATTATATAAGTAATAAGTCCGCGAACAGATTAATATTTATTCGAAAATATCTTTTTAATTTAGTTAAGAGTTCTTTATATAATTATGTAATATAAAATTAAATATAAAAAAATAAAATATGCCATAAACTTAATATAAAATTCCAAAAATAGGACAAGGAAAGCATTGTTCTGCGGAAAAGAGTGAATTAATAAAAAAAACTAATAAGCGAAGGAAAAACCTATAAATTAGTACAATATGCAGTTGGATGCTCTGCTAAGATGATCACCTACGCCTTCAAAATGGCAAAAAGAAATTGTAACTCATGGTAAAAAACGAAAAACTACCCCCACAAGAAGATTTAAATATTAAAGTTGCAGCGAAGCGCGATCCTTTTATTACTTGTATTGAAATAAAAAATAATTTAAATCTTAATATCAGCACATCGACAATAAGGAAAACATTGAACGAATCAAAAAACAAAAGAAATGTCTTCCTTACCAAAATCATTTTGTTCTATGGTGTTTCTTAAGCAGTGAAACTTTTCGAGGGCTTCTGGAAGGCAATTCTGATTCGTTCACTCTTATACTTACATAAGGTTTTTTTAACACACTTTTTCAACAAAACTTTTCACCGCTTAAACAAACTTTTTGTATGAAATCTCACGCGTTATATATAGTTTATTCAATATATATACATACATTATGATGTTTCCTTATTTGACAAAGGACGCTAAAAAGTCTATCATAATATTATAGGTATATATACCACAAACAAAATAAATCATTATCTAATAAAAAAAACATGTAAATTCCATTACAAATTTATGTACTATATGAGCGCAAGTAAGCGTTAATAATATAGTATTTGTAATACATAATAAAAAAAATTACATAAAAAAATCAGTGTTGCAAAACGTTACATCTAACAACGTAACGAAATAATGGAATAACGAAATGAATTTGCAAAATAGTGTTACGAAACGTTATAAATTTCTAAATACCGTTTCATATCGAAAAGCGAAACGCTAATACTTTTGTTTTTCGTTACATCGAAAATCCTATAAATAATATTTGAATAAGGCTTTAATGATCTTTTACTCCGTATTGTAAAGTGCCAGATATGTTCAATAGTTAATGAACTCAAAATCTCACTGCCATCAAAATTATTGATAAAATTTAATTGATATTGTTGAAATAGAACCTGGTACATTAGGATAACATTTATTGTTATTTTAACAATACCCCATAACGTTTACGTTTAACGTTATGCTTAACGTTATGAAAAATATTTCCGTTTTGCAACACTGAAAAAAAATAAATAAAATTCTATATTTATTGGTGTTTGAAAACAACATTGAAGTTTTAAATGTGGCCGTATTATATGGTATACCAAAATTCAAATATGTATATCATTTCTCAAACAGAAATCGTTTTCAACTGGGAAATATAGAAATATATATTATCGTTTCAAAGCATGGAACCTGAGACTGAGTATATAATGTATAGGTATATAATACGTACAGTAAGTAAGTATGTTTACGTAATATAATATTATATACAAATTACAGCACAAAATAATCTCCCGCTATAATTTTATTTTCAAGTTTACTTCATTTTATACTTAAAAAATATTTAACATAACATAACTATAAATATACAAAACTTGAAATCTATCTACCCAAAATAAATGAGCATTCGCGTTATACCTGGGAAACCAAAAGGTTTAAATTTATTGTGGTTTCGTTTTATAAATATTACAGCACACAAACCATAGTGTACTTATGTATAAGAAATAATTTTGTATATACTTACATATTATAATATTCTAACATATTATGAAAAAACAAAAAATGAAATTATTTTAGATGAGTGCTTTACGGTCGAAGAAAAATTCGTAATAATAAGTTTAAATACCATAAAATCGAAATATTTTTGGCGCCTCCTGTCCGCAAATAATCTTCTATGAAATTCTGATATTAATTTTTTATAAATGTAATAACGAAACAGCAAAAAAAAGGATTTTATATTTTTATATTTATGTATTTAACAAATTTTACATGAAGGATGAAGAGTTTGTGTATTCAAGATTCTACACTGATGGTTTTATTTTGTTATTGAAGGAAAATTAGATATGTATGTATATAACTTGAAGAATAAATGATTTTAACCCACCTACTAAAAGAGGAATTCTCAGTCATATACACTTACAATCATGTTGTACAGATGAACTACTGCGCAGTTGTTTTATAATCATGGGCTTTTTTTTAATTACTAGTACATAGTATTATTCAAATTTTTTTCTTATAATTTCTAAATATGGTTTGTTTTTGGGTCTTATTACTATTTGAAATTCAGCACCTCTAGCGGCTGAAATTAGCAACATTCTGCTCTTAAATACCTTTCCAGCGAGTAGTCAGATTTCAATTTTGGTGCACATTAACTATATGAAACAACAATTTTTATTCAGAAAAATATGTTTTGGCAAAATGCAAGAGTTTTAAATTTCTACAAATTGCAACAGGGTCTCAATAAATCAAGCTTTCTATGTGAAATATTGTCGGACTCACAGACAGACAAAAGCGTTAACATAAGGGATTTTTTCTTGAAAAGAAACCCTAAAAAGGATAAAATTTACAAGATACATATTCAACAATTCTAATTCTAAATGGAAAACACTGGAAATAATAATTGTGATAATAATAAAAGGTCTAAAATTTAACAGATATTTTTATGTTAATTTCAGTTAGTATAGCTACTTATCCATATTTTTGCTTACAAGGGGGTTGTAATTGTTAATTGTTAATTTCTAAAATGTTAAAATTAATAATTAATTTAATAATAATTGAAGTAATATTTTACTAGTTCAATTAAATGGGAAAATTAATTAGATCATTTTTTTCAAAATTTAATTACCTCTACTATATTTTTAACAGTAAAATATAATATTCCGATAATTATCATAAAAGAAATATAATTTATTTGAAATTTAACTACGATCAGAAATGATGATGATTTTTTTATTCTTTTAGTTTTTGGAAGATCTGATTTTTTATTATTTAAATTATATTATTTCAATTCCAATTATTGGTGATTAAAATATAATTTACGATAAAGCTTCCAAGTTATAAATTTTCTTCGAAAACAAATTATTCATTTTCCAAAAGAATTTAAAAGTTAAAAAAATAATTATAAATTACTTAAACTGGCAACTGACCATCAACCGGAATCAGTAAAGTCTGTAAATTAATACTAACATATATACGTTAATAAGTTAAAATACTTCTTTTGTATTAAATTCTGTCAACTGAAAATATAAGTATGTATACAAATTATAAAATAGTTGTTAAACTTCAACTTACCTATTTGAAAAACAAACTAAAATGCTAATATTTTTACTTATTATTTTGTAATCTAATTTTTAATACTTAAAAAAACATATAAACTGTGTATAAGTAGAACAATTCCCTTTTTGCAAATTTTTGTTTTAAATTAATATTTATGGATGACGAAGGCAGTTTTTCGCGTCTATTAGTTCAAGTGATATTAAATTATTAAGTACTTAAAAGAAAATTGTAAATTCCCTCATATTAAAAACAAAATTTTTTTTTTTTGGTAAATGATGGCTAAAGTTTGGAGAAAAATTTTTTTTATCACCTAAGTGCTTTAAAAGTTTTTATAGAGATATTTTTTTTTGTTCTTATTTTTTTTTACTTCCGAAAAGATTTAAACGTTTCCGCTAAATAAGCTGAGTCATTTGCGAAAGTTATCTATAAAGGACAAAGTTATTTAAGCAATAAAAAACTTGCTGATTTTTTTTATACAAATAAAAATATTTGTGTTTTAATAAATTACCAACGAAAACAAAATTTATTTGATAGATTTTTTTTTTTTAAAGAAAGATACTCAATAGGCGTGTATACGTAAAGAATAATAATAATTAGAAAATTTAAAGTATGTGGGTAGTGTATGTATGTAATTCGGGTAGATTATAACAAAAAATTGAAATTAGTAAGCTAAAAATTTATATATAGCTGTCAGATTACAATAAGTCAGCTTCAAAATATATAGAAAATACCTACTATATTTAATTGCGAAAGTTTTTACAATTCTCTTCCAAATTACGAGAACAAGCTTTATCTTTAACCGCGCTCTTTACGACAATTATAATCGAAACCATTAATTTTGAAAAGGCTCACATGAATAATTCAATCAGGATTAAAGTGAATGATTAGCATTCTGTATTATGATAATATTAATTTGATCAACATAATATTTCCTTTAGTATGTCAAATAATTTTTTATGTATACCTACTCTATTTATGACATATTATATTCATGAAGAATTGGATTATGTAGGTCGACGATTTATTGAATATATCCTCGTAATAATTTTAATACATATAATATTAATATATAATTATATGATACAGTATCTCTCTCTTTTATATAAACGTTTCGAAATACCAAATCAAATCTCATATAAAATTTTAATACACCCAAATACACAATATTAATTAAAAATATATATAGTCTATAAATATTATGCAACCATATAACGAAATTATTCATCAGTTTAATATTCAAGAATTTATATTCATATACAAAATAATATACAAAATTTATTTTATGACTATTATTAATTTAAAGGTAAAAAAAAAAACTTTTTGTTTATTTAATTATTTATATTTAAATATCGATGCCTTCCCCCAAGAATGTATTAAGCGACATTTAATTATTTTTGTAGGGTGAAACAAAATCTCAGGCGATAGAATGATTTTAAAGATCCATATGACGATATCGATATATCTGTGCCAACTATAAACAAAGAAATGTACTAAATAAATATATGTATTATGTGACATATGGATCTATATACTATAAAATCATTCTATCGCCTGAGATTTTGTTTCACCCGACAAAATTATTAAATGTCGCTTAATACATTCTTGCGGGAAGGCATCGATATACATATATGTATACTCATATGTAAGTATGTAATATAAAAATAGCAAATGAAAAGTAAAAAGGATAATAATAATAGTATTGGTATATGTATAAGACAACATATACAACAACGGGTAACACGTAACACGTTCATCTTTTCTGAATTAGGTGGTGCGCTAATAAATAAATTAGAAGTAAGTGTAACTGGGTATAAATAATTTTCTAGAATTTAGCTGATTAATGAAAAAACTTCAAAGTGTTGATTATGTTTCATTTTTGAATTTTCGTTAAAATTATTAATGAACCACAAGGGAATTGCACGCACATATAACAAATTTCTTCTACTAAAACTTTAATTTTAAGAAAGTGAATGTTATATATGTATGTATGTTTATATATGTATGTGTATGTATAGTCAAGCGAAAGGATTAAAATAAATTATTGTTCCCATCGGTTTGCTCTCGTCTCGCATTTTAATTGGTATAATGCGGGACATAAAAAAAATTAATATACAAAATTATTTTGTTTTAATATTGTTTCCAAAATGTTTTTGTTTATTTATATACAAAATTATCAAGTTTTTTTTTTTTGTTATTATTTATGTTCATAAAACTTTTTGTAAGAAAAAGGTATTAAATGAGACTAAAAATCTGGAAAGTTTTCATTTGTGTATTTTATGTTAATACAATTAAAAGTATATGTACCTTATCTCATAACGCAAAAGTTGCTAAAATTATAATATTTTAAGATATTGTAGATAATAAATATTACAAGTAAAAAAAAAACGCTTTCACTTTATAAACTGTGAAGAATATTAATTTCAGTGTAATGTAAATGTTGTTATTTTTTTCAAAACGAAAGTAACAAAAAAAAAATTGAAATTATAAAGTATTAAGTATTATCAGTTAATCCAAAAATACTTTGTTGTTACAGGATGTTTTTAATTCTTTAAAGAAAAATATAATACGTACAATATAATGTTTGTATTTTAGAAACTGTGCAGAACTGCAGAAATTATTATAGCAATAGTGAAAGACTTTTTTTCCCATAAATGAGACTGTCTATCGCGATTTTTTCATAGTCGATTTCACCAACATTGAAAAGTATAGAACTTTTATTTAAAATATTAATATGACATTTCTTTCTGGCAACTATAATCTGGATAAACGGGAACTGTAGAAGAGAAATTAGTAAATAGGAAAATATATACATACGTCTGTATTATGGTTTTCGATTTACAGTAAATTATCGGACAATTTCTGAGTCGTAATTGTGGTAGGCTATACTCGTTAGCAATTCCACATTTATATGTCAGAATTAGAAGTCATATTGTAGATTTTGAGTTTTCTTTACATTTTCAATATTAGAGAACCCATATTCAATTCAAAGAAAAATTGTAAGATAGGTAAACAAAAGATGGAAATTATGCTTACCGTATCCTTTTTTGAATTATTTTTCCATAACCCGCTTCATCAGAGTCGCTGAAATTGGCTTTTATCGAAAAACTACATAAAAAACTCATTAAATGAGGTCGCATCCTGTTTGGCAAGTGTACAGATTGGCACTAAGCAATGAACATGACAAGAAATTGTACCACAGAGTTCCTCCTCTATTTTATCTCAGTGTATAAAATCGTTTTTATTATCACACGCTTGATCTGAAGTAAATTTAGTTTTTTCTAAGTATTATAATGTAAGTATGTTTTGTATTAAGAAATTTTTTGCAAAACTAATATTTTCCTATGACAAAAACATTTATTTTTTTCAACTTTAGGAAACTGGAAAAGTATTTGTATTACATTTTATCATCACACAAAAATGTTTCATATTGCCAACCCAATTAAAAAATTTTATATCGTAAAATGCTGTACACGTTTTATAAAAGGAAATCTTTAATTTGATTAACTTGACCTCGTTTTCAGAAACCAAAAATTCTGTACAAATTAAAAAAAAAATATTTTTACATTTTTTTAGTTTCAACCGAGTATAATAAACTTATACTATTAAAACATTCAGAATTTTCTTGTTGTTGGGAATACAGAGGATTTCTCTGCACTAAAAGATAATATTTTAAAAACTTAATTAAAAATTTAATTTCGAAAAATATAAAAAGAAGTTGAGTAGGACTATCATTTAGCAAAAAATAACAATCCACTAATAATAATATATATTGTATAAGTATTATGTATATTTAGCTAAACGCTATAGAACGCTTTAAGGTTTTCAGAACCAATATAATCATACTTTTGAGAATAAAAATTAATTATATATTTTTATCATTTGTATTAAAAAATCAGACAAAGAATGGTATGCTATTTACTGATGTAATATAATTATCATATATATATATTAAAAAATACATAAAATTATACTAAATGTGCAAACAGACTATACTTGCAAATGGTCCACGAATATCACCGCTGTAATAAATGAGTAACCCTCGTATATAATTTAGGAGAAACAAAAATGATGTAAAAGGTGAAAGTAAAATTTTCATATCACTAATATGGACTACCCAACGAGATGTACTCTTCAAGATCTTTCGGCCTCGTGCCTCCTCTTACCACCATCAAAAAGGCTCCAAATTTATAAGTCACCAAAAATCTACCAAGTTTCAGCTCAATCGTTTCCGAAAACGAATTAAATTTTACATAATTTGAAAACATTTTACTACCTTATAACTTTTACAGACCTCAAAAAATTTCATTGGTTTAAAAGTTATTAGAATAGAAGATGTTCAATATTGGCAATTTTCGAACTTTCAAAAGGGGGAATAACTAATAACTCGAATGGGAAAAGAGATAGAAGAAAGAAGAAATTTATTCTACTGGACCTATTATGTATTTTATTAGTCTCCATCTATGGTCAAAATTTGGAAAATTAATAGATGTAGAAGTTTGTGTTTAGTAAAATATTACTAAATCGACTCTAATTAACTAAAACATAAAACACTATATAGCAAAGATCTGAGACAATATGATTTACATAATTACCCAATTAAAATTTTCGTAAATAGTATACTTGAAAATATTAGGATGAGAAAGTTCAAATGATGAAGTTAATTATATTTTTTAAGTGTTTCATAAATTCTTAAGAATATTTTAGGCCGCAAAAACATAACTACACATACTATGTATAATATATATGCATATACATACTCCTTGAAATATTAAAAACACATATGTATATAGATATAGTACATATATACACAATATGTATACAAAAACTACCATAATTTGTTTTTAATTATAGAATTAACCTTTTATCATTTCATTATTCTTAATATTAAATATTAGTGAAAAAATTTGTATACCTAGTAAGAGCATAATATGAATTTAAATGGAACACTAAAGACCTATATAGAATTTGGTATATAAACTTTATTAAAAATTATCATTACAATGTAATATTATATCAACATAAGAGAAAATTGCACTTACCTGAGTACATGATAAGAATTATTAAAATTATGTAACACTGCGCCATATTACATTGATTCTCCAGGGTCTAATTATCGTACAATTTCCATTTTTGTCATCTTTTCCAGGTACTTTCAACATTTACACATTTTTATAACTAAAATATCATTTCTTTATTAGTTTTTTTTTTAGGTTATTAAATTTATTCTTTTATTATTTTGGGTCTGATATATTATTTTCTATTTCGTGTATTACTTAAACATTTCGAAAGCTATTTGTCCGTTTTCTAAAGTATCTAAAGTTGCTGAACTTTCATTGTGAATTAATGTTAATCGATAATACGTTCTACCTGTAATAAAAATAATGTAAAAAGTGTTAAAGATTTAGTATAAATTATTTATAATTTTATATTATTATACATTTTTATAATAAGCAGAATATTAAAGGATATTAATAATTTTACGTATAGCATGATACATTAAAACATAAAATTAATTTAATTTTTTTACCAAACGAAAAAAGCATTTGATAGCAAGTTTTTTAAATTTAAATAATTTATATTTTTTCCTCCTGTTTTTCAACGCTTTCCAAGTCGAAAACACGAAAAACCCTACTATTAATTAAATGTGACTGAGTCTATCTACTACTGGAACTGTGGGAATATTAATTATATTTTCATTTTTAGCACATTTCCAACCAATTTCGTAGAAACGTGTATATTAGTTTCACTCTGTCTGTTCGTCTGTACGTCCGTCCATTTACACAAAATATGATTACACATAAAATTATTTTGAATTAAAAGCAAAATTAGAGAAAACTTAAATGATAAGTTTATAGTATATTTTCAAAAAAATTACTTTATATGTGAATTTCATTTGGTTTAGAATAGTTCAACATGAGGCGATTTTGATGAAATGTGTTTTTGACAAACCCGGGGTGTGTTTTTCATATATTTTCATTATAAGCTTTAAATTATAAGTTGTCATGAAATATTCCTGCATAGATTTCTCCCTATATATACCTATGTACAATTTACTACAATGTACTTACTAAAAACAGCTACAACAAATTCTGTGGGAAAAAAGCCACATGATTTTTTTTTTAGAATATTTTTGGAAAACATTTTTTGTTATTGTATGGGTGTATGCCTTAAAATAGCTATAGTTCTTGACATTAATAAGAAATATAAAAA
Source organism: Empis stercorea (assembly GCA_949752835.1). NCBI lineage: Eukaryota > Metazoa > Arthropoda > Insecta > Diptera > Empididae > Empis > Empis stercorea. Next base: position 224,506 of record OX457087.1, read on the forward strand.
TTTGCCGTCAACAATGGTTAAAAAATGTTAAAATTCAAATAACTAAATTTGGTTAAATATTTCTTTTTTCCGCGGAAAATGGGATTAATTTTTTTTTTTTTTAAACAAATTAACATAAAATGTAAATTGAAAAAATAAATGTAATTATTGTTTTTTTAATAGCATGACAGCCTATTGAAAAGTAGACAGACAGAAAATTGCATTGTTGTTCTAAATCTAAATGGTTAATTTAGAATTTTGATAAATATAATAAACTGAAAGAGTTTGTTACAATTTTAAAAATCGACAAAAATAATTTTGTTCTGTCCCTGACCCTGATGACTTATAGTTATACAATAATACATACATAATTTTTGACTAAAGTAAACGTGAATATCGTATGTACAACGAAAGGACGTGATAAATAAAGGGAATTCAAACTGAAAAAAAACATTTCCATTTCGCTAATAATATTAACTTATTTGGTAATCACAGAAACTTACCAATGTGGTTCTTGTAATATACCATTGTATAAAAATGATTGGCGAAAAACAACTTACATTTATGTATATAGCTAAAATTTTTAAGTTTCTGTTTTTCGACAATCATTACAATAATTATTACAAGAACCGCATTGGTAAATGGTTTATTTTTTAAACACAAACAATTTCAATGTATAAATCGTGCACAAAAAATATTTTTGTAATCATAAGATATTTTTATTAATGAAAAATAAAAAGATCTAAAACAAAAGATTAATATACCGATTTCATTAAATAAAGGGTTTGTTTATTTAGCCAAATTGAGCTAAATATAAAAATATTTATATAGTTTGCTAACAGAATGGTCCGTACGATTTGTCGCTTGACAAGTTCATTTTTGGGAAAATTCTATTTTTATATCAAGCCAAATCCTATTAATAATTTTTCCTGGAAAATTATGGTAATATGTATCGACTTTTTGTTGCTGGAAAAGTAGAGAGATAGACAAACAAATTGACAAAGGATCGTACAACTTGAAAATTTTGGGACACCCAATATATATAAACAAAAGGAAAATTATAGAAATAAATATTCAAGTTCATAATTTTTTTTTTTCGTGGAATGAATAATATTTGAAGAAAAATATTTTTAAGGTTGAATTCTTTTTGATTAATGATCTGGTACCTTCATTAAATATAAATTTAGATTTTTATATTATATTATGGTTTAGTATTCTAAAATAGAATACTTCAATACATTATGTGTATTATACTATTTTGTGTGGTTTTTTTTCGGTATAAAATGAAGACTAAGAAACAACATAATATTTAGAATATGTATTATATTTATATGTATTAAGAAAAAATGAAATGAAACGAAGCAAAACAAAGCAAAGAAGCTGCATAATATTTCAATCATTAATAATTCTATCCATTTTTTTACCATCAATGTTTTTTTTATTAAAATAGCGTTTTGAAAATTAAAAACAGATTTGATGTTATCGTACCATAAAATAGAAAGAAACCATTTTTGAAGAAATTGTAAATTTTTCATCTTAATTTTTTCGAAACTTTTTTTTAAATGCAAAATTTAAAACATTAAACTAAAATTGTATTTATATTCCTGTATTTTTTTATGGTAGAATATTATTCATCTGTTATTAATTCACTGACTTCGTTTTATCTTATCATAATACAAATTTCAATTTAGTTTTAAAGCGGTTTCTTTCATTATATACGATCGAATGAACGAGCGAAAAGAACGTATAGGTATATTCTGTTCGGTCGTTGCATTTCGACTTGGTACTAGTTTCATAATCATGGGATTTTTTTTATCAATTATTTAACAATACAAAAATACTATTATCTTTCTAACATATGATTTATATACATTGATAATTGACTTTTTACACATAGTCATAGTTCCTTCTAGCAGCAAAAAAATCGAATTATAAAAATTTCGGTTTTATTTTACTGTGGACTAGATTTCAAATTCGTCGTTTACCTCTATTTATGGTTACAATCTAATTTATCCTTTACTATAGGATAAATTAGATTGTAAAATATAAATACATATATGCATCTTCTAGCATAGCTGGTAGAAATAAAATTAAGTATAATGTTCACTAAATTGGTTGTACTATGTTTACTAGTTTTCGAGGGTCTAACAAATTTTTATAGCCATTATTTGAAATCACATTTGAAAGATAATATAAATATATAAAATAATTTTACAATACAGCCATACAGCTTCTAGTGGCAATACATTTAAATAAAATTATCGCACTGGCATAGTATTGTTACATATGTTCTATAAGCTGCACAGTCACAACTTTAACTTGCCTGGGCATACCTGTGTTTTTTCATTCGGTTCATGAACAAAGTCTGATTTTTAATATAGAAAACAACAACAGCATAACCCATAAAATTATCCATGTTAGCAGGATAACACCCACGTTAGATTTTAGTTTGAAAATATTCAATTTTTTTTAAATACAATACAAGTCAATAGATTTAAATTACTAATTATAAATCATATTTCAGTTATGAATAAATAATGTTAATTAATAATTAAATATTCATAATAAGTACAAATGAATTCTAACTTTTATAAATATATAGGTATAATATATACTATATATAAAACCTAAAGTACGTTTATAGAAATTATATAGAAATTATTCCTTCTAGCAGCAAAAAAACTGAAATCTATTACAACTGAAATATTTTGAGTTTTAAATTTCAGAAATTGAAAAACTTATAATTATTATTTTAAAATAAAGAAAACAATGTTATGTATAAATGCGTATATACAGTTAACAAATAAAATATCATTATAAAGAAATAAATTTGATATTTACTACATACTGCGGTAATATAAAATTTTAATGGTTTTCCATTAACTTTTCCTGTATGTAAACAATTTTTTTTAGAAATCATGTTTCCACAAATAAATCCATATACCTACATAGAAAGTTTCTCATTTATACTTTCTTTTCCCATTTTTTTTTTTTGTAAGGAAAAATGAAAAAAAAAAAAATTTTGGCCTTTATTTGTAGTATATTTTATTTCACAAGATAAATAATTTACAAGTAGCACTTCTTAACTGTATTCTTATATGTAAGTTTTTTTGTTGTTGATTAACACGAAAACAACGAGAATGATGATGTACGAACCAAAAATATTATCTAAACTTATCCTTATAAGAAATAAATAAATATATGTTATATTATGATGTTGTGCTTTTTTTTCGGTCTTTGATGTTTATATACAGCCGTGGCCAAAAGTATTGGGCACCCTATAAAATTCTTTATATCTTTAAAAAGCAAAATTTTAAATGAAATCAAAGTAAGCAGATAAATGATAAATAAATAGTTTTATTAAATATAATTAATATTTGGAAAGAATCACTTAAAAATGTTACAGCAAGAGTGGAGCTATAATTAGCTCTATGCCTAAAGAGGATCGTTCGTTGCTGTAATAAAAGCCAAAGGCGACCCAACCAAATATTAATTATATTTAATAAAACTATTTATTTATCATTTATCTGCTTACTTTGATTTCATTTAAAATTTTGCAATTTTATAGGGTGCCTAATACTTTTGGCCAAGGCTGTATATATTTTAACATTACCTGTCAGGTTAAATCGTACAAGTTTTTATTTGGATTTCCATGAGTTTTTGCTTATTCGAGAAAAAAATGGGACAGTTTTTTTTTTTACATATAATTTTGAGTTTTGGTATTATATTTATTATTGTTTCAAGGATTATTGTATAATATTATATTTAGGCATTCTTTTGGAAGTATATATACATACATCTAATGTTTGTTTGTTTTTTTATAGAATTAATCCCATTTATTCTCGGAAAAAATTTATTTAAAGAAATGTTAAAATATTATAAATACGTAATAATAAAAATAACGAAACAAGATAACTAAAGAAAAATAATAACAAAAAAAAAGTTATGACTGCAGGCTGACATCCTTTTATTCTTACACTTAACTTCTATAAGACAATAAATGAACGAGGACAAGAACCATGAGGGATATAAAAGACAAAAACATACAGGAATATATACTAAATATAAGAAGTTCATAATAATATAAATAAAATATAAAACAAAACGGAAAACAGGAAGAATGCAAGACGAAGTTTTTCCTTCTACTTATATGATAATAATTGTACGACGAGTATATTCTATTCTATAGCATTTGATTTTAATTAGGGGTACTTCACTGTTTTATTTGTAATTGTTATGCTTTTGTTTTCGAAAATTATCAAATGCGACAAAACTCTAAAGGAACTTCGTTAATAATTACGTTTGGTATGGAATGGAACGTTAGTTATGAATAAAACAGTATTGTATTTCAACGCATTTAGTATTTATTGTCCTTCGTCTGAATAGTCTGAATATGTTGAGATATTTGTTCTATATAACTATTCTTAATAATTTCGGTCCCGGAACCAAAATTTTTTTTTTTCAGCAAATATAACCTAACATACTATAATATAATTTTCAAAACTGTCTTAAGTAAAAACGTGATTTGGATATTGCCGCAGCTATTGGTTGTGCAATTTTATAAATATATATGGGAATACTTTAATTACCATTTTAGACTCCATCCGAAACGAAATATTTATTGGCCGTCAAATACGACACAAATAAGCCCACAGAATAATTTAACTGAACCCCACTTCCTAATTCAGGACGTACGGCGTAATAGCGTCTGTCAAAATCATTTCATGCACATATACATTTTGTATTCGAACTCCCGAAATACGCGTCGTAAATTATAAAATTATAAACCCGATTTTTACAATTGTATTCATCTTGAATTTAATTTTTAATTTGAACTGTCAAAATTTTAATCAAATTTTAGACACTGTAAAATATATTCACCTCGGTAAAAATTATATTTGATTATTTGATTTTAAAAATTCAGAGCGCAACTGCTTATTTAAAGACTTATTGCATCATTTAAAATAATAACCTTTCAAGTAAATAAAATTTCCTTTAATAATTTCTTACAACAATTTTTCATATTACAAAAAGTAAAGAATAAAACTCAATTTCTAACAAAAAAATACCATATTCTTTTTTATCATGAATTTAATATTTTAAAAGTATAACATTTTAATTAGATATTATATAACGCTAAGATTTTTTTCATAATAACTATTTATTTGTCCAAATATCTTTAGCTTCCTTAAAAATACTAACAAGAAAAAATTGAAGACGGGGGGAGAGGTCATAGAAAAGTTCTGAATGTGTGGAAACCGAATCAAAAAATAAAAACAATATTGCTATCTATATACATATTTATATAATAATATTTTCTTTGATAATAATAAAGAGGACAATGTGTATAATAACATTTTTCCAATGTTGAGTTCTTTCAGCTAATGCTGTTTGAAATTTTCATTTTCTCTAAAAACTTTTCAACTCTTTTTCTTAACGAAGGTAAGTATTATTTTTCCGCTATAAAAATTCATATAATACAGTGTCGTCGTACGAGTTTATAATATAATTGACGATAGTTATCTTTTGTTATAATTATTTTTACAATGAAGTCACTTGTTCGGGAAATTCTTTTCGCAACCAGCCATAAAAAATCTACTTATATGGTAAATTGACTATCAATTCTTTGAAAAACGAATATTATGAACTAAAAATGAACGAAATTTTTAGAGCTTTTAATAAAAATGTAAGAATATATAACAGTAGTATGTACAGTATGTAGTATATGATAAGTACACAGTATTATAGTACAGTATATACTATTGTCCGTCTGGACTGTTTACGGACTGGACTATTTACAAAAATTGATGATGTCATTTGTAGAAATGTAAGAAAGAACATTGTTATACCTCATACATTATTAAAAAAAACCATAGTAATGAAATTACTATGCAAAGTTCCATTTTTTAAAAATCATTTACATAATTAGTTTTTATTCAGTGCTACAACAAATTGAAATCACAAATTTTATAAATTCTGTTCTAAAAATAATTGTTAATTAAAATCAAAATAATATTAGAAATAACCGTTGACTCTGTATCGGGAAGCTTTATTCTTGAACTTTGGACTTATATACAGCTTAGATAATTGTATTATTCATCAAAAATATTTCAAATTATATTCAAAAATATTGTTATTTTATTACAAATATTGCACTATAAAAAATAATAATTTTTCATAAGTTTTCTTCTCTCTATACAATAAAATACAAAATTTGTGCAAAACGTTTTAAAAGAGACTATATTGTATATTATTAAATAATAACCAGAACATTCATATTTTTATTTAGACAACTGGAAATAAAATATTAAGAAAAATGTTAAGTTAAATCGCATAAGCTCAGTTAAGTGATGGTTTACTTATGAAATAAATAAAAAAATATAGCTACTATATAAGAAAAAAAATCATAGCGTGGAAGAATATATATTTTGATAATTTATCAAAGACGATGGCAAAAATATGGTTTTTTTTTTCCAAATTGCTAGGAGGCAGAATATGTATTTTCAAGATAAAATGTTTATCCCAAGAGAAAGAAAGATAAATTTGGTATTTAGATGGAATAGACAGTAATACAGCATTTTAGACAAAGTATCATTTTGTTGAAAAAATAATAATATTATTATATGTAGTTTTGTTGTTTTAAATTTAAACACTATAAGCCAATATTAATAATTGTAGATTTTGGTAAACGCATATATTAGCTTTTGTAGATTTTGGTAATCGCATATATTTAACCTACAGATCTAGGCCTAACCATAATGGACTTGATGAAAATTAAGAAAACTTAAGATGGCATACGACAATATGAAAATACACCGAATGACCGAAATAGACTTTACAAAAATTAAGTTGACTTTTGTTAACTTTTCAAAAATTTTGATACCTTAATGATGTACGATTTTTTTCATAAGTTCATTACGGCCTAAAAGGATTTGACAGCGAATTTCGATAACTTAAGGAAAATATCGAAAGTTTTCTTAACTTTCATTAAGTTCATTATGGTTAGCCCTTATATATGTGCTTTCTAATTCAAAATTATTTGGTGCTGGATCAGTTCTTACTTGAAACCAGTATTCAATGCAAGATAAAATATTTTTTAATACGGTCGCCACATCAGTCAAATTTATATTTTGGTATATAAGTTATTTTTTTAAATTTACATATTTATCAATGTAATTTTTGCCATGATGATTACATAAATCTACAATGGAAAATTGGATTCAATGCTCAAAATAATTTCTTGATCCAAATTCCGATATAGTAAAACCGAAAGATTTTCTAAAAACTGTTCCTAAAATAAAACAACATAATTTCAGCTATATAAATTTATGAAGTCACTCGCACACCTATCCTGCATAACAAACGTCTCATTTATTTTCTTATTAATTAAATATCATACTTCAGGATGAAATATGCATCATATAAAAACTCCTTAATATAATAAATTTATATTATTTTATATTACTGAAAGTGATTCATGACATCACTTTATCATCTGATTAACTATACGCGATTACTTCTGGTGTATCATTTATATGACTAATATGAAATAAAAAAAATAAGGTTTATTCATTTATTTTTATACCAAAATGCTAAGAGACAAATTTCATTTTACATTATATGGGAATGGGATACAATTTATATTTGGTGTACACACCAAAACAAGAGGATAAACCACGAATCCATATATGTATGTATATACATATTATGTAATCTGTAAGGATATGTATATAAGGATATGCATATGTACATTATTTTAAATAGAGAAATTATATATGAAAACCGCATGTATTCTAGGCAATCTAATCAATTTATTTATGTGTATGTACTATACATACATATATGTACATTGTACATATACACAAAAACCAGTCGGTCCCCTACTATTGAAGTTAAATAAAATTGGTTAATAAATTTTCTTTTAAGATAAATTAAAGAATATGTAAATGAAGACAAGGGCATATTACCTGGAGAACATACCACAAATTTAGAACAAAACCATTCAAAATAGCCAAATAAGCATTGCCGAAAATTAATAAACTGCCATTTGAAAATTTCGTTCAGTATACTATATATTAAACTATATTATATTTTATTACTTATTATTCATCATCCTTAAATATATTACAAATGAAATTATTTAAGCAATAGAATGATAAGTATGTGCTTTTTATCACATTTCCAACCAATTTGGTAGAAATGTTTATATTAGTTGCATTCTGTCTGTCCGTCCGTCAGTTTACACAAACTTCTACATCTATTAAGATAGAGTTACAAAATTTTGACCATAGATAGATAGTAATAAAATAATAGGTCCAGTAGAACAAAATGTTCTTCCATCCCTTGTCCCATCCGAGTTATTCCGCCATACAATTTCGAAAAATGCCAATATTGCTCTATGAGCAAGAGGTTACACATACAAATTGGAAAATTTTGTAAATCTTTGAATAAATCATACGAAACACAAATATAATTTCTTATTTCACGCATTATTTAACCGCAGTTATTATAATAGATACATAAGAAGATACTATATTATGTCCTTTTTCTACAATCACTTACTTATATCTACAATTTTCTTTCGCAGCAATATAAAATTGAATTTTCTAGTTTCTACTACATGTTTTCCCATTACCAAAAGCTTTTAAGGATTTTTTATTAAATTCGTATAATAAAATTTTTGAGATTACGTAATATTTACTGTTATTTCCTATGATGATAACAGTATAACAATTTTAAGATCCAAAAATTCAATTAACTATATAACTACTAACGAAATAGATTCACAACAAAATATTAAATTGGTAAGACTATGATTTGTATTTTGCGCAGCTTTTGAAATGACCCTATTAAATAAATATATGATATACATAGCTGCTAACCTTTTAGTCACTTAAATCAAGCTTTTTCAATTAAGCAAATTACATGTTGTTCTGAAGTATTAAAGTTAATTTCACTTTTAAACTACATACTTGTCTTTCAAAATATATTTATGTATACTCGTACATTACTTATGTATATGTACTTGTTTTCCAAAAATTGTTATCAATGTTTTTCTTTGTTAGCCAAAAAGGCTATTTATAATATCAGCCACAAACATATATTTTTTATTATACTGGAAATATTATATTTAAATATTTTAAGTATACACGTTTTTATTTTTTATACAAATATACAATACATATATAATATACATATGTATGCGTGTACACATAAACGCCATCCACACGTTTCACCAACGAAAATCTAAATAATTGAAATCGCTGTGGTTTCTTTTAGTAGAAATATTTTTTTTAAGCTTTTAATCCCTGGTGGTGAATTGTGCAAATTTTCTCTCCCTCTATCTTTATTACAAATATATTTCAATATACATATATACAATATAGACTGATTTTATTTAAAAACAAAAAAGCAACAAAAATTAATAATCCAAGGATATAATTTTTCTTCTGTTTTTTTTTTTTTTTAAATATAAAAAACTTCCAGCAATGAAGACAAAAAAACATTTTCCTGGGGGGCTTTAATAAGCGAAACGAAAGGAAAGTAATCATTTATAATTTCCATTTCTACTACTTCACCATTTCCATTCAACAACTATATAATACTACCTCTCCTCATACTTCCTTATTCCAAAATGTATATTCTTTTGTAACGAAGGAAACCTAAAAAGTTTTTAATTCTATAGCAAAAAAACCAAACAAACAACAACAAGGAATTGGCACATTGAACAAAAATATAAAAAAACAAAATCTACATTTTTTATATGTATTTTTTACTTGTTGTGTTCGTTGTCGATATATCTTGTAAGGTGGGAGAAAAACACTTATAGATTTCCAAGAAAAATTTTATTTATAAACATTAATTTAATTAAAAGCACAAAACGAAAAAAAAAAAAATTACCAAGAAAGGGGGAAGTCAATATAATAAAAAAAAGAAATTAGCATAAAAATATTATGTGAAGCGTATGCGATTTAATTTATGTTTCAATTAATTCTTTCACAATATAATGAATTAGTTTATATATATAATTATATGACTGCAAAAAGGGAACCGAAAAAGTATAAAATTGATAAATTGTACAACATTAAATGACTTAAATTATATAAGGATTTTTATTTCTATTAATTAAGGCAAAAAAAAAAATTAAAATCTACTGATTTAAATGATTTGACGATTATTATACTCGCATTTAAATTTTAAAATTGATTTTTTTTTTTTTAAATACTTTAATTGAATTAAATTATAAAAATCCTAAAAATAATGTTTTCAAATATAACATTTTTTTAGTCCTTTAAATAATTTAACTGAAAATTATTTTTGTACGAAAGTAGAATTTCAATTTTTCACAATCATTTGCAATATAATAAAAAAATAAAATTATCCTTCGATTTTCCAATTGATATCTTAATCAATTTTTTGGGATCCCTTTAAATTAGCATATTTTACTTGAAATAATATCTAAATATTATACATAGATATATAATATTCTATCTTTGGCATAATCTAATAATTTACACTGATAAATTAATTTTCCGAACAAAATAAATATTTGAGTTAAATATTTGTTGGGTACTTAGAGCTTTTTTAATACCTTAATATTTATTAATTTAATTTTAATATTATTGATAAAAGTTATTTATATATAAAGTATAATGTATATAATACTGGTTGTTTGATTTAATCTGATTGATTAAGTAGGATTGTATCAGATTTAATATGTTGTAATTTTTTGTGAGTATTAAAAATAGAGGTATAAGAAAAACAAGTATAAATATTAGGATGGCAATTATAAATATGTATATAAAAGATATCTAAGGACGTATGTATATGAGGAATAGAATAATGTTCGCCTACTTAGTCAAGTATTCCTTCTTTTCCATGTATTCCTATCCAAATAAAAATTAATTTTATTAAATCTCGCCGTCTGGGCAAAAAGTACATAAGTCAATTTTTATAATTTTCAGAAGTCCACTGTTTTTTTTAAATATATTTTCAACGGATGTTTTGTTAGTCTGAAAAGTTTTATTAAATAATCAATTATTATACTATAACTACAATATTCTTCGATTTCATTTTCATGAATGATACGAGTACGTTCCATTTACTTTTATTAATAAAAGTGCATACTTACAAACTGACTTTATGCAATTTTATTAAACATCAAAAGCTTATGTGCTTCTACCCAAAAGTTTATGTGCTTTTGACATAAATAAATATTTCTGAATAAAAAAAAATGATTCAAAAAATTATTTTGTTAAAAAATTTTCATAAATAAAATGTATCTTTTCAAAAATTTGAAATGTGTTTCGCAACATTAGACAATGCTATTCGCATAATCCTTAGAAAAGCAATTCAGAATTAAATACAAAGTAAAATATTTCAAATTTATGCCACTAGAGGCGTTGAATTTCAAATAATACATTAAACAATACAATAAAATGACAGTTACAAATGGTTTTAATTTCTGCTGCCAGAGAACGTAATATGTAAGAATAATTTTTTCTTATTAATTAAGATAATCTTACCGAAAAATGAAAATTGGTAAGTTAGATGTTAGAGTATACAATAAAAACGACTTTTTCAATTATTTGATTTGTTTGTTGCACATAGGCACAATATTAATTTTCATGTTTAATGTGCACTAAAATTGATAAATAAATCATATGCATGCAGGAAGGTTGTTCAGAAATCTAGTATGTATAAGTATGTACTATAGTAATTAACAAAACAAATCCTATAAATATGAAACTACTGCGTAGTAGTTCAACTGCTCGGAATTTTTCATCTATAGATTCTATAATTTCCCAAGAAAAATAAAATACAAGGAATCCATATTATACTAAAAAAAATACGATAAACGAAACCATTTTCTTTTTATATAAAAAATGAGATTACTATAACATAATAATAATATTTTATTAATATGCAATATCAAATATCATTTATAGTCCTAAAAAATCAAACAAACATATATAATTTTTAATATTCATAAAATTTATACTTAATTCATTGCAATGTATTAAATTTTATTAACATTTATGATGGTATCGTTATTATTCTTATTTCATATCATTAACATCAAAAATGTTTATTGTTATTTTTCTGCTGTCGTTTAGTTTGTTTTTTTTTTACATATTACCACCATTTGGGATCTAAAATGGTAACCAATCGGTTGATTCTTATTTTTTTCTTGTTTGGGATTTATAAAATCAAAAAAAAATAATAATAAAATATCAGGATTATTGAACTTAACCTGTTACCTTTGCTACTAGTTGTTATATACAACATTATATTTTTTTATACAAAAACAAAAAAAAGCTATATGTACAAATTGAATATACTCGTATATTTTATATAAATGTATTATAATGTCTATATAACACGTCATGTTCTTTTATTTTTATATATTTTTATGCAAAAAAAAAAAAAGCTTACACTTTCATATTTTCATTGAAGTATAAAATAAACTTTATTACACTGTAAGCGTAATTTAATGGAAATAAACACTAAACAGGGAATAGGCTTTTTATTGGTTATTTCCCTTAAATGGGTGAATATTCACCCTTATATACTATACACACATATATAGGGTAGTGTTTCCCTTCTCCGAACATCTCCAGTAACTGAACAGCTTTCGAGAAAAACGTGGAAATTAGTAATAATAATCTTGTAACTCTTCTTAGAACGCATAAATAACATAATATCTATTGATATTTTATAAAATATTAATAATTATCATAATTATCTTTTATTTATAATAGGTGTTCGTACGACTACTGGAGAATTGGTAATTTTTCAGGTATTTTAAAAAGTTTTTATATTATTTATTATTAAATTTGTAACCCCTTTTTATAGATTCAGAAAATTCAGAAAATTTCGGTTTAGATTCATTAAACGTTACATCATTCCATATAATATACGTTTTTTATGAATTAATTCAAGTTCGAATTGTCGCTAAGTGTCCGACCACTGGGGAAACGACCCTAATCGTTTTCGTTCCTTAATATTAAATGATATTTGTATTGAAGGATGTTGAAATAATATTACATTATATATACATACTTATAAACAAGGCAATACCAACAACAAAATAAACAATAACGAATGTAAATGTTATTTATATATATATATATATAATATATATGTATGTACATGTTCAAAGAAACATAAAAATATAAAATAAAATATAAAATTTTGTTTGCTCGCCTTTCTCTGGCGCATTTTTTTTTTCTCTGGTGAACGGAAATAGCTATAATAGCTTAAAAACAATATTTTTTTTTTTAAATGAATTTTAAGTAATAATGAAAATAACAATAAGGGAAGTAAGGAAAGTACACAATAAGTGGGTTATTTATTTAATAGTGATGATAAGAGAATGGTGCCTTGTTGGGTAAAAAAAAATTATTCCATATAACCCAGACCCAGGTAAACAATTTAAAATAGTATTACTGGGGATGTACAAAAAAAACTATGTCGGAAATATATTTATTCAGCGCGTATTATCATACCTCAGTTTGATTCAAAATATTTTTTTTAGCTTAAATTAAAGAAAATAGAAAGGAAAATAAGAGAAAAAAAATTTTAAAGCTATAAAATTTATGTCCGAATACAGCAGTGGTTAACATCGGTTTAACACAATTTATGAAACAATATATCGTCGTGTGAGAAGCGAATTGTCGTAACTGCAAAAATGAAGTTCCGAGATAAATGAATATTAAGTTTTTGAATTTTTTTCTGAATTTTTTTCAATAAATAATATTATGACTCCAATAAATTAACACTCTATTACAAAGATGGGTTCATTAGCTATGTAAAACAGTAATTACTTTGGTCTCAAATAGAATTAGAGGATTGTTATAGTTTAATTTAGTGATGCACCACAAACTTTACGATAATTTAATTTTTTATTTATATCTATGGAAAAATCTCAGAATGTTGTAAACGCAACTTACCACAATTTAAATCATATGAAATATCACTATTTGTTTCAGAATTATAAACCACAAAATGTAGTATAGTTAACATACAATAATTAGAACAACTTATTTGTATTGTAATTTATTTTTATATTATTGTCGTATGACAAAGATACAACAATTTGAATATAACATAATTGGAATTTTATAGTAAAAATTTGTCCTTAAAGTATATATACAACATTTTGCAATTTATATGATGAACTACGCTACACCACCAAAATACCGTATAGAATGTATGCAACATTTCGCAAATAATTAATTTAGGTAAATACAACTTACAACAATTTAGAATTTCAATTAAATAGTAGCCATCAGGATATTCTCGGATCGAATCCGTCTGAACACAGGGCGATAGATACTTAAATTTTCTATCTTCCTGTATCAATACTCTCAAATTGACGTATCTAACGCTTACGACAATTCGCTTCTCACAGGACGATATAGTATTTGAACTAACTAGTAAAATTTATTAAATATATTTTATATTTTGTATAATAAATTTATTAGGAAATTTAAATTATAAAACAAAATTTTCCGTATCTTATGACCTGAAATTATATTATAACAATTATAATGTTTGTATATATAACAAATAAAAATTATATATATACGTAGAGATAATATTTTAGAACATAAGTATATATGTTTTATTAAGTATATAATTAAATTAAATTTTATAGTAGATTGTAATTTTTTCATGTTTTCTTTTAATATCCTTAAATATTATGTTCTGATGCGAATGCGACCCTTATGTAAACGACGAATTTTACCACTTGTATATACTTTTTCTGTAAAAAAATATATATTATACTTACGCGATCGTTGAAATTAATTAAAAAACATTTTTTTTATTATATTTATATTTTATTATTATTAATTTAGAAAAGTTATTATTATATTTAACATACAAAGAAAATTGAAATAAAAATATTTTCAGAAATTTTCAGAATATAAATAATTAGTCTTTTCAGAAAATTTGATTTTTTTTGTTAACTATTGCAATCATTTTGTATTTATTAAAACTTGATTATAATTTTAAATTGTACAACATTAAATTATCAGATTATATCTACAAAGTATTATTTATATCGTTATTATGCATGTTTAGTCACGAGTGAAAACTCAAAAACTCATATAATAAATAAAACTCATATAATAAATAATATATTTATTTATTTATGTAAAAATTTACATAAATAAATAAATATATAAAATACACATTGTTAAATTATTATTTAATTTAAAAATTTATTGATTATAATTTTACATACATATTTCTATATTAATGATTTCTTTGTAGTAGTAGATTTCATATAAATGAGAGTTTACTGTATATACTCTTGAAGATATAAATTATATTTAGAAATAAAAGTCACGTTGATAAGTTAATATAAAAATTGTTTCTTGAAATTAATACTTATTCACTATGTCTACCAATTACTTCATCTCAGCTGTATTATTGTGTCTCTCTAATTCTTATTTATGGCGTCACCATGATTGTTTTGTATATAGTTTGTCTACACATTTCCGAAATAAAATTTGTCAATTTAAAACCACCTCTTAAAATAGATGTATACCAGTCAAATTACTAAAAATAATATTACGTTACGTTAATGTTTTTAGTATATTTTATCTATAATGTCAATGTTTTATAGATTGTGGAGCCGCATGTCGTAAGTCCTTATTACAAACAACTACATTCCTATTTTGTTTTGTAAGTCCAGAAAAAAATGAAACAAATTTATTTTGACTTTTTATGTATATATAGATTTTTTAGTTAAACAATAAATGTATACATTATTATGTACACACAATATATTTTTAAAACATATACAGCAAAGTCAACAACTTTGTCCTTATATATAATATGAATCTTATTTTATTGTCGTTTATTTTTCTATGCCACCATATGAAACGTAACAATAATTGCTGCGTAAATAAATAGAAAAAATATAAGAAACAGTAAAAACCTTTCTTTTATTTCCAAATTTACGAAAACATCTCAATGCCATTAATACAACCCCATAAGTCTAGTTAAGCCAAAGTAACTTTTATAACATTTGGGGAAAATGATGGTATCTATTGGGAAAAATGATGGTGTATGCTTAGTTTTAGACTTTTAGCACGTGCTATTATTATTGAGTAAATTTTGTAGGCTATTATATTTGTGGTTAGTCAATAACAAGCCACGGTCAGGGATATACACAGATGTATATATTTTGCAAACTGCCGTTCTAAACTTGTTAAAGTATATAAATCTGGTTATTTGTATAGGCGATTTATAACCATAGTTTAATAAAACCTATCTGTTATTTTCTATAAATTATGTTTTTGAATTCATATATGGTAGTTGCTAATTTCGATACAATTTCTCAGTACACTTCAGTTGATGCATTATAATATTGTGCTAATGCTAACATAACATATTTTGAAGGTTTCAACTCTACTAGATTCTATAAAATTATGCGAATAATATCTAATTATTTCAACTGTATAACATTATATTAAATTCAAACGGATTCAACTAAAAAAACTGCAAGAAATAAATTAAGTGAATTCAACCTAATAAAAACAAAATTGCTTATTATTTGGGTATAGTCCTTCTACGGTGTCATCATGATTATTTTAATGATTCAAAAGATCACAATGTAAAACCAAAGAAAACATTATAAAAGATGATTCATTAAAAAGTGTAATTACCTCTCTTTGCAGCTGTGACCAGTCGGCTATCTAAAAGAAAATCTAAAAAAAAAATCATTTTGATTCGCAAGTCATATTCTTATGTAAAGTATAGTATAAAAGCGTTTTAATTATGAAATGAAATAACTCAATATAAAAATAAATATAATTTAGAAAAAATGCTGCGCAGATCAACTACTGTGCAGTAGTTTTATAATCAGGGGCTTTTTTAGGTCATTATTATTACTACTATATGCAAATTATATATCTTATCTTTCTTATATACATATGTATTTTATTATTAATTTAAATTAGCATAAAATGTTAAATATTATATGGGACCCTTGGCGATAAACATCTTACTATTGAAATTTTAGTTTTATTCTACTAAAACTAAAATTTCAAATAGTATTTAAAGAACCTGCTATAATTTTCGGGGCCAATTTACTTTTCAAAATTCCATTTTAAAGATTAAAATTAACATGTTTTTGAATTAAGCACCAACTAATTGAACTAATTTAGAAATTAGAACAACTAATTGAACTAATTGAACTAGCATCATATTGTGCTTACTCTTACCTTTGTTATGAATTTACTACATACCTATATATTAAATAACATTTTAAGCTTTCCTACGAATGGTCCACGTTTAGTATGCTAAATAAGTCCTTCGTGTTTAAATCGAACAGACGGAGATAAAACCATAATCATAAGGGATTTGTTTTTTAAAAATCCCCAAAAAAATCGACATGACCTTTTTTAAACGACAAATACTCAACAAATAATATGTTGAAGCTCCGTTCGTTGGATTCCTAACAATCATAGGAAAATGTCAAATTATGATAAAAAAAAATTAATTTCATATTATCCATTATTTCCCATTATGTATGGATATTTTGGAATTTACATATTTTATATAGGTACATCTTGCATAAAATAAAATTTAAATAATTGCAATAACCATGACAATAAATTAATGAAATATTACCATATGAAACGAGTGACTATAAAGTTAAAAATTATTGTATATAAGAGTTAAAAAAAAAAGAAAGAAAGAAAGAAAATATAGAGTAAACAAAAGATTAATATTTTAAATGAAAAACGGAAATATATATTTCCTTCCATAAAAACCGAATATGAAAACATTAAACTGCAATTAAAATTCTGTCATAAGGTTTTTACTCATGAAATATGGTAAGATTTCACGGAATTTAAATATTTTTATATATTATTCATTCATAATGTGGATATTAAATCTAAGTACATATATTTTTTCCATTTCCATATGCTTGTAATTGTGTTTGCATAAAAATTGTTTTAAATTATGTTGATATATAGTTTTTCATAAGCATATATAAATTTTTTTAAAAGCTTAAAGATTTAAAAAAAATACCCAGCAACATTATAGTGGTTGTGTCCATAAGTTATTTTCCAGTAGAGGTGTTTTGTAAATAAGGAAAAATATAATGCATTTTATGGAAAAAAAATCATATACATACACTCAAAGTGAAGCTCCTCGAAAAATCAATAAATTGATATACACATCTGGATAACGGAAAATGACCCCAAACCTTTAATAATGCTTTATCCAAATTATGCTACAAAAAAACTTAGTTAAGTTATACTTAGTACTTAGTTATAAGAAAGGCTACTTGTGCAGCATCAATATACTTAGAAGAAGCCACTTTTATAATTCATATTATAATTTTAATGCGAACTACTTTGATATTATGTTAAACTTGTTTTTTATATTAATTCATTAACTTTAATTTTATATTTTTTCCCGGAATATGTATATTACAATTATTATGCTATACACATATGTATGTACAGTACATACAAATTATGAATACATATTATGAATAATAACTATACTATACATATTATTATGAATATATACCTGCTGTATCTATGTTACAGAGAGCCTTTTCAAATTTCAAAACTTTTATTTTAATATTACCATAAAATAGGGAGGCGAGGACCCAAGGCTCCAAATTTTTCTAATCTTATTTAAATGGCGTCTATATATTACATGTACCTACGAAACAATGTAAAGATCCGACTATATTTAGGGGTATTTTTGACGAGTACAAAATTGTGCATTTTCAACCGGGTTGCAGGGAAAATAACCAAAAAAGGATACCATAAAATTTCATCCTTACTTTATTTACGATTCCCTTAGCCCTTATACTATTTCTAAGCGTTTAAAAGTGTATTTTTACTTTGCGTACGATTCTGATTTCCTGACATCTAACGTCAGAGGAAGTGGCCTGTGTGTTTGCCATGGGAGAGTATGTATCGTGTCAGGCATGCGCGTTGGTAAATTTGAATTAAATTAAAAATAACCGCATAAAATTAGCCATATTTTAATTACAACCTTGCAACTCCTATAGGTTAGGTACTTTTGAAAACAAAATTTTAATCTTTCTATACCTTTCAATTTATCTCTAGTATATATGTATATACTAAACAAAACATAAATAAAATTGATAAATAATCAATAATAATAGTATAATAATTATTAAAAAAATTATACAATTATACATTTATAAATATAATATATTTATAAAAAAAATATACATAAATAATTATGGAAAAACGATATACGATTATTTGTTATATTGATTAAGCAATTAAATATAATGTACATAAAATATAATTTTTATATTTGGTAAATTGATAAAACGTGATTTTATTTCATTTTATAAGTTCCGCGAAAGGATATTTGTTTTCAATCCACATCTCGTAACTTTTATCATACAGGTATAATATATACATACGACATACCTAATTTACAATAATATAAAATTAATAAAACAAGTTTGCTACATAATTGACTGCATAAAAATAAACTTAATTCTAATTTATTGTATATAATAATACTCGTATATTAAATTTCTGTATACATACATATAATTTATCAGCATAAAATTTACTATTTTACAATAAAAATATATATGTATAGTAAAATTCAATAATTAAATATATATAATTTTCAAATCTGTACAACTATGAATTTTATATTGTTTTTACAAATTTATGTATAATTTTATATTGCATTCATATATTTCATTTTATTTAACAAAATATTAACTTCAAAATTCAACACAATTTTTTTTTGTGGAAAGTCCGCTCTCACATTAATCTACAATCGTATTAATATGCAATACTATTAGAAATTATATAGTCACGCTAACAATATACTTAATATAATATATTAAGTATATATGTACATAAGTGCGATATTTTTAATTACAATATTGATCCTATGAAAAATGATATATAAAATTTATATAATTAAGTGTAAATCTATATATACATTACTTAGTATAGTAGAGTAGAGTAGAGGAATCATTACGTCTATTTTGTATAGTGTACAAGGAAAAGTAATTGGATAATAACCTCTGTCAGAAAAATAATGAATTTCCTAATAAATTGCCACGACGACACCCAGGCAATTAATATTTGTTTTTAAGCTTCAATAATCGGCACATCTAAAATAATATCTGTTGTTCTTTGATTTTGATAATTATAAAAATGTGCCAATTTTAAAAATAAAATATAAATTCTACTAACAGCGTCCTATCTAATTCTAACAAACAATTAAACATCGACCAATTATCACTAACTTTAGAAGAGATAATAAATACTCTTATAAATTTAGACATAAAAAATATGAAAAACCAACCTCGGGTTTGTCAAAAGCACATTTCCTCAAAATCGTCTCATGTAAGGCGAGGCGATTATAATTATATGGCTTATCTCTAGCGGCTTATATATACATAAGTGCGATATTTGTTGTACTATTTACTAGCTTTAAGTTGCTATGTCAACCGTCATTTCGGACAGACGGACAGAAAAGCGTTGACATAAAAATTTTTTTTTGAAAAGAAAGCCCTAAAACATAATAAAACCGCAATAAGTTGAATAATATGAAAAATTGCACATATATGCATTTCATAGCACACGAATCCTTGTGCATAAATTAATCAATAAAATACCAAAATATTTTTAACTATGTATTTTTTATGTATATTATGTATTATGTATTTTAAAATATATTTTTTGTGCTGTAAATATTATATAAGTACATATATGTATATGTCTAACTTAATTAATAATTGTTTTTCTATAATAATTAACAATAAATAAATAAAATACTGCAGTAAATACTAAAATATTGTGTGGTTAATTATGTGAGTTTGATTGTACGTCTATAAAAGTTTGAAACTATTATATTTTATTAATAAAATTGTATAAAATATATATAGTACAATATTAATTTAAAAAACAAACAAAAGTGCGGTAAGAAAGTTTATGTTTGTAGAATTTATAAATTAATCGTAAATACTTATATGCGTTAAATTGTGCTTTTGGGATATTTATGCAATAACAATAATATTATAATTACTAAATCAAAAATATGTATGTCACTCTCACCGAACGTTTTATATACATAAACTGAATGCCTAGCCTAATACATATTGCTTTTATTTTATATATGTTTTTGAAGCCCACTCCAGGGAGATATATTATCCTACCCTATGTTATATTGACGGATAATCATTGGCTTGTTATAACTTATTGAAGTCAATTAATTATATTTTTATGGTATTAGTCAATTTCATATATTGACCTGGTTCAAAGAATAACATTTCCATTTATTTTGCATTTCTTCGAATATTGAATTGCTATACAAATATTGATATTGGCCAGTAGCGCGCGGACAACGATAAAATAATATTCAGTAACTTGACAAAATCATATTCTAGTACAATAATAATAATATCGAGTGATACTACCCAGCAAACAAAAGCGAAGTAGTTACTAACACAAATAAACATTTTGCGTGCTTGGATATAACTCTATGAGTAAAATTCATATATATATAGAGACGCGTAGAGACGCGTCATAGTAAACTAGTGAATTTTTGCCCAAGTCTCTATCTTTTTTCACTGGAAGAAAAGTATTTTCCGGTGTACTCTTGTAGTACTTGTAGAAGTAGTTCTACGTTTGCTGGGTATATGTGTTGCACTTGTTTCTGAGTTTTTAAAGGTATATGCGTACATTATGTATATGAATATTAATAGTTATAATTGGGTTTATTGACGGACGGTCAAATAGACAAACGGACAGACATAGTGAAACTAATATACACATTTCTACCAAATTGGTTTGGAAATGTTCTAAAAATTAGTTTCTCCCATTGATTATAAAAATATATTCATACATAATCAATGGATTCTATTTATGTCCAATATAAATTTTAATTAATTTAATTTACAACTTCCAAAATTTCATAATATCTTTGATAATAATTGTAAAGTTATTCCCATGATGATGATGTAATACAACATTAATAAATGAGTAAAACCTTAGATTTCTTTTGAAAACAAAATATAGAATTTTCAAAGAATAATTTTAATATAATTTTTATATTTTTATATAATGTTATTACTAAAAACAGACAACCTGTCGTTAATAAGACGAAAAAAATATATCTGGCATAAATTTTATCGAAAATTGTGTTATTTATACGTAAGCCTATATCATATTTATATCTCCACAATCTTACTATTATCATTATGCAATACAAATTCGCTTGTAGTGTAATCAATCAAAATTTGTAGATATATATAAAAAAAAAAGTTATGTAAGTAGGAGAAAATCAATGATGATTTTATAGGCAATAAGTATAATACATACATATATAAAATATAATACTTATAACCGATATTTTCTTAGTAAAATAATTTATGAGGCAGCACACGATATTATCTTACTTAACATGTTGTCAGTTTATAAGCCTCAAATATCGTATAAAGAATATTTATAATTAATTTTTATTTAACACTTAGTAATAATTTATTCAGATCTCTAGATTTTTCATATTTTTCTTATGTACATCTTTCTCAAAAAAAAAAAGAAAATATATATTATTAATAATATTGGAAAAAAGTTTATGTATATTTTTTCATAGTAGCTTTACAGAATTTAAATAAATACAAGCTTCAATATTTTTCGTATATTTTAGTATACATAATTTGTAAACAAAATATATAATTGAATTTTTCGCTTAAATTAGTTTTACAAATGATATTTTTTAAGAAGTTTCGAATTTAAATTTCTAGTTACATTTCCAATAGGCTTTATTGATATTATTTCAGAGTCTTGCTCATTTAAATTTATGTATGTATATCCTTTCAATAACTTTTAAAATATAATGTGCTAGCTATATTTTGAACATGGCTAGTTCGGAAACGAAATTGAGCATCAAATACATATATGCAAAAACAATAATAAAGAATATGTAAATATGAAGAATTTAAAAAAAAAAATCCCAATTAAACGAGACCCGCCAATCTAGAATTTTATAAATGCTGACAATGATAGCATATTGTACTATTTATTCAGCACCAATTAAAGGTATACGTGTATAATTAGATTCACGATTTGTATTTTACAAAATTACGCACTTCAGGCTGGTAAAAATGATAGTAAAATATCGGACAAAATTTTATTTAATATATTAGCTGATTGGGAAGTAGATGGCGGTAAATCCGTTGATATAACCGAGTAAAAAAAAATTTACCCACTTTTTTATTCCCTAGTAGCCTATAAAAATTTGTAGTAAAAATTTTACTTTTTTTTATAGCAACGCTGTTTGTGTTTATGAGATAAAGAACCACTAAATTCTCAATTTTTTTTTTAAAGTGCATACTTAGGGCATAATCACAAAAAAAAATGTAAGCAAAAATTTTGCCGCTGGTGCCCGTATTATTTTAGCAGCATACTTAGCTTTATAATTAATTGTTGGAGTCGTTAAACTTCGGCAAAGATTTAATTTGACCCTTATGAGTTTTAAATTATTTTCTTACGTATTACAAATTGATTAAATTAAATTTAAAAATGTAATTTTGACCCCAAAAATATTACATATAAGTATAATACATAATGTACGTGGATATTTATTTTAAACATGCTTTTAAAATAGCATAAATTAAATCCCGATTTTTAAGTATAATAATGTTAGATTTAAATAGAAAATTACATATTTTCATAATCATAAATATGAATATTATTGGATGGTCATTCCCTAATTGGTTTATTTATACTACATACCCATATTTAAATCCGAACTAAAGAGCCATGTGAAGATGATTAGCGAATTTTATAAATATATATATATAATATATCTATGTATATATTTCAAATATGGATAAAATAAATTATCATTTTGTTAATCGACCGTTTAAAATGTAATTTTTCTTTTAATATTTCCCTGTTCCAAAATTAATATAATATAACAGATGTTTTAAAGTATATATATTGAGGACCTTTATTACATAACTCTTATTGAAAAAAAAAGATGATATTTTATTTTCTTTAATTATTTGGGAACAAAAATTTTTTAAATTTTATTTTCGGACAAAACATCAGTAAAAAATAAATCATTTTTCATTAAATATATAAAATTATTCTACAAATAATATTTCCAAAACAAGAAAACTATAGTTTGCCCTTCAAATAAAATAAAATTATCCTTAAAAGATTTTTTTTTTATATTTCCGATAATCTATACATAAATGTATAAATGTGTAAAAGTTGTATATTGTTCTGGTGGTATACTATACTATTAAATAGATCATTATTTATTCGATTTTAATAAATAATGATCTGAATTTCTAAAGCCTTTGGTTATATTATTTTATAAGCCTTATATGTTGGTTTTTATTTATTTATATCTTTTTTTCACGTTAATATTTTATTATGTCTAATTTTTCCATAGTATAGATTAGGATTCAACAAAAATTTTATATGGAAATTATGTGGAAAAAAACATTCCTAAAAATTATATTTATACCAATAACATGTATATGAAATATTAATGGACACTTGAATTGCATACAAAATTAGTTAACAAAAATATACTATAGGAACAATTTTTAATAAATCTATGACAACGGAATATACAAATCCAATCCATACATATGTAACAGGAAAATATAGCATCATTATATATATTTATCAATATTCATATATACAAAGGGCATATCGACAAGCATCTATCGCGTATATACTAGCTAGATGCATACTTGACTGAACATCTTCAATAAAATGTAACTATATATGAAAATTATGATTTTATAAGAAAAAAAAACAAAAAAAAATAATTTTCCCGAAAAACTTAATGTATGTATTGTATGTATATTGCTGTTACCATTTATGTAATAGCCCCCTAATAATCAAATTTTAACAAACTGCAAAAACTCTTTCAATATACAGTTATTACGTGACCATTACGTAATAAGGATATTATTTATTTTATTAAGTATATCTATACAAATAATCAATAAGGAAATAGAATCAAACAGAAATATATATTCCGGAAGGAAAAATGAATCTTGTACGAATTTACTATGTATATTTAACTACATAATATTCTCAAGGATAAAAACTAACATTAAATAACATACAATGTATAGTTACGGGGATGAAATATGGAAGTTATTGATGATAGATGATAGAGAGAATGGGGCACTGGAATATATAAAGAGAAATTAGTAAATATTTAAATTTACTTTCCCTTTTATGAATTCACACTTCCAATATATCCTCACCTGGCATAACTCAACGACCAATTTAATTTGGATGTTTAATTTGGGGCCCTTTTGATAAAGGGAAGGAGGCACGGGGGGCCACATGTACCAAAAAAAAAACACGTGGGGTATCAAATGAAAACGGGGGCAATGTCCATATTATAAAATAACAGTAAAAAATATTGTATTTATACTCATTTTAATAAGAAGAATGAAGTACAAAATGCTTCAGGCTGCTGTACTAACTAAATAAGAATAAATATTTATAAATATTTCTGAGAATACGAAATATGAGACTAATACTCATTGCCTCAGTTTTAATAATTTTTTTGCTGAAATCTAATACAATATAAAATGATCAAAATTAAAGATAAATACATAGTTACATAAATAAAAATATGATTGCTTAATATTCCAATTGTAATTCTTAAATTTATGTAAAAATTAATTTAAAAAAAACATAAAATTACAATACATTGATCAGAATTTGATAAATAAAATATTTGACCAAATGGAAATTATGGAAATTATATAAAAATAACCAGCAAAAGTATTAATATTCTTTTTTAAGAGAACTTAAATTAATGAGCTTTAACCTATTTAGATAGGGTGGCAGAATTACTGGGTCTATTATAGTCATCGAAATTGACGGAAAGCAAATCTAATAAAATTTCTTTGGACAGATTCAATACCACTATGTAAATCGAAGTAAGGATTCCAAACTTGACTGGCATACTCCAGATTAGGACGCACGAGACAAGTATAAAGTGACTTTAATATATATGGATCAAGATATTCCTGCGACCAACTTTTTATAAAACCTAGATTTATTAATAATATAATTATAGTGTAATTTAAAATTTAATTTAGGATCTAAGTAAACACCCAACAAATCCCTAAATGACTCAACTACTGGAACAACTTCATCAGTCAACTTGTAATTAAATGTGATAGGAAATTGTTTACGCGTAAACGTCATTATAGTATATTTACTAACATTTAGTTTAAAAAAATTAAAATTACACCATGTTGAGAAGCGATTTAAATTTTCTTGAAGATAAATAGCATAATTCAACGAAGATATTTTCTTCTTATATATTTCCATATCATTTGCATAAATACTGATATTACTATGTTTAATAACAGGTACCACATCATTAATTGCAATAATAAATAACAGGGGACCTGGCTAGATGGCTAGCTTGAGGTACTCCTGAATTAGCCTCAAATGGCGAAGATATGACTTCTTTAAATACTATAAGTAATATTAATCAAATAAGATATAATCCATTTTAAAAAATATGTAGGAAATCCTAGTTTCCTAAGCTTAAATAAGATAACACTATGTGGGTAGAAGGTACGCTTTACTTAGATCACTGAAAAAACATCAGTTTGACACCCAGAGCCTTACATATTATTAATAATAATGGAAGTTGACTCTGACTCAACCAAATTTGTCACTGTAGATCTGTGTTTCATAAAGCCATGTTGATTAGCTACTAAGAATTTTGCATTTCATAATTGTAAGTGAATCCTTTATATAATTATATGGATGTATGTTATGTTATGTTAATTTAAAGGAAGTTATCTAAAAATTAGTTAAAATATATTATGTACTATAACTAGTTCAA
The DNA here is from genome assembly GCA_949752835.1 of Empis stercorea. Taxonomy (NCBI): domain Eukaryota; kingdom Metazoa; phylum Arthropoda; class Insecta; order Diptera; family Empididae; genus Empis; species Empis stercorea. The sequence continues at coordinate 251,374 of OX457087.1, forward strand.
TATATATATAATATATATTATATATAAATATATAATAGCAATAAATAATATAAAAACAGGTTTAAGAATTCTTTATTGATTGTTGATGAATATATTTATCAACAATCAATAAATTTAACACATAGGAAGTCGATATGTTTTTCTCTTAATAAGTTCAGCTTTTATGAAAAAAACAAGAGAAATATTACATTTTTTACAATTCTTTTTGTATATTTTGTCAACCCAGCAGTTTCAATTATACTAAACGATATAGAATAAAAAATAATTCTTTTCATTTCGTTCTGGAAAGAATGTATATATTGTGTCAACTGTGTGTCTAAATCCCGTTGAGGCATCATAATGCATGAGCACGTCGATGTGGATATTAAATATTTATATGTTTACTGGAATGTCAACATTTTTCAGTTTTTATTGTTTGATATGTCATTTCAAAATACAAAAAGAAAAATATTATTTTGTATGACAAAATGCGAATTAAAAGTGTATAGAAATATATAGGTGATAGAAGAATGTACTGACAAATTGATAGGAGACAACATGTTGTTTCCAATTTCAAGATAAATTGAAAAAATTATTTTATTTACATATTGCTATATAGATAACTAAAAATAAACATAGAATAGTTACATTGAATTTCTGAATAAATTAATTTATGAATACTTATATATATTTTAATAACATCCCAATCTTAATTTGAAAATTACGATTCGAATAACTGCCAAAAATCATAGTATATATACATATATGTACTATGAACAAATCTAAGAAACAATTAAAAAATTATAATAAATGTTTTGTGTTGCATAAAAACAATTCAGAATATGGACATAAGATTCATAATTTCAAATTTCAAAGTTGCTCTTCAAGATAATAAAATGTATATCATATCATTGGTTATCCATCTTAACAATATAGTAATAGTACCAATCATATTTATCATTACAATAGTGTATACATATCAAAATATAGTTACAATTCATAGAAAAGATAATAATTTATAATGAATATTGTTTTTCTTATAATAAATATTTAGCAATTACATAGGTACATAAATATGTCAGACACTATTTTACAGTATAGAAATAATGAAATTATTTATTTCAAATTAACTAATATATTTCACAATTAGTACAAATTTTTAATCAAATATACTCAGTACAATGAATTAGCTTATAAAGTTGTGGTTTATCAATATTTAATTTAAATGAAATAAATCATCTTTATACATATGTATGTACATAGACAAAATTTAGTGAATTTGAATGTTATAGTCTTGTTCATTACTTTTAAATTGAATATTACTTTAAGGGAAAGTATATTTAAAAAAAAAATTTTTATTTTATATTTTCACTATGTCTTAGGCCGCGAGATTTAAAGTCAGATCTTTTCCCGGTCTAAAGTAACGCAGCCTAAATTTAGGGAGCCAGAATTTTTCAATTAAATTACCAGTTAACTATAGAACAGTAAGTTATGTAAAATTAAACGAAAATATTGTCACATAAGAAAAGTTTTTGGTAAAATAATATAAACAATGAAATAAACCATAATATAAGTATTATATATATTCTACTTATATTATTACAGAAATAAAAGGACTTTAAACTACGGTTACACAATATAAAAAATATTTCCCCAAATTAGTTTACGTTTTAATTATTCAATAAATTTATAAATTACTTGAGGGATAGAATAATAATTTGCTATAAATAATTATACAGTGTTAACCACAAAAGACGACACAGTAAATGTTGTTCTCCATATATGTATAAATAGATTCAGATTATTAATACTGAATACATATTATAAAAATGTTATAAAATATAAAGCAATACAATTATACTGAGGATATAAGACTTATACATGCATTCGAAATAGCGAAAAGAAAATTGAATGACGAGAAGAGTTCATTCATAAGGCGGAATAATAATCTTATTCCTATCAAATAACTTAACATACAGAATCAAATAACTCATTCATCGTACAATTATTTCTCGTATATATTAATATTTATTTCTAATATATTTTATATTTTTTATCTGATGATAGATACATATAATTATGTAAGAATATTCTCACTTTTGGTCTATACTGTAATTATTTATTACCTTAGGGATAAATTTAAATTAAATTTATATTATACAATATTATATTCACCATCATAAAATAAACATTTTAAAAAAATTATATCTTATAGTGTGGGTTTTGGGTATATGTATATTATTTTAATGTATATGTACTTATATAGATTTCTTTAAGCTTAATTCGAAGATATGTATATTATTCAAACTCCAAACAACATACATATGTATACTAAGGTCAAATAAAAAAAAATATCATAGCTTTAAAATTTCGAATTGAAAATATACAATTTTGTTTGTAATTTTGGAAGAAAGATGAAATTTAAGTGCCATGGATCGTTAACATCAACATGCTCAACAGCAATAAATTTTTTTTTTTCTTACAACTATTTGCACTTCGATAACATTTTGTTTTTCTTGACATTTTTTGGTAAATATTTTAGACCAAAAAGTCAAAAAAATATTTAAAAAGGCTGTTTCCGGTACAACGCGCACCCTAAAAGATTTTTTTTCTATATAAAAGTATGCGGACGTTTTGAAAGTCAAAATAACAAAAATTCTAATATTTGTGAAGAAAACTTATTAAAAAAAAAAAAAGTTTTTTTTTTTCATTTTGTTTCTTAAGGATTTTGGAAAAAAAATATTACACTTCAACTTTAGAAATTAGCTTTAGAAATATATTTTTTTCTGCAAATGTTATTAGTAAAAGTGAAATCAAAATTTCTATCATCGTAATCGTAATATATAATATTACGGGTCACGGCATAAAATGATAAAAATGATCTTTTTGCTGGATGTTGTTTGTTAACAAGAATTATAAGTTTTAATGTTTAAGTAAGAAATTTTTTTTTGCAAGATTTTAGGAAAGAATTAATTATAAATTTTGTTAACTCTGTGACAATTTTTGTTTTGATATTTAATATTTATGGTGGAAAAAATTATAGTTTACAAAATACATAATTATGCGTACTTTTTTATAAAAAATGTTGCATAACTAGTGGCATAAATATGAATTAAAAATTGGATGGTCTTCTATTAAATTTGTCTTAATTTAAAAATTTATTTACCATCACCCAAAAATAATTATTTTTACGTATAACATGCCAGGCCAGTACTTTGTTCCCAGTATTGTCTTTATTTTGGCAGATATTTGTCATCACATCAGCAAGACTGATAAAATTATTTATAAATTTATATATGGTTCAATTTTTCCCTTTTTGAGACAGAATAACTTAGTTGACCAAGAGATTACACTTTAATATTAATTAGCAATTAGCAACACCAAATAAAGATTATGTATAATGTTTAATCGAAAGCATCAGTATATAATTATATTGTTTTAATTAAACACTAAATCAATTTCAATTAATAAATAAATCTCTGGTATTATTTGGAAATGAAATATATTTTTTACGAGTTATATACATATATTTAACAAATTAGCATGTCATATTTTAAAAATCATTTATTTATATACATATACAAATACAAGTTTTGTTTTTTAAGGTATATTTCCAATTCTAATCTAACATAATTATTATTCCTTTGGTAAGTTATTCTTAAATAAAATTTATATTGGTCAGAAAACAATATATATATATATACATATAAGTATATATATATCAGTTGTATATATCTAATTTTTTGTGAAATAAATCTTATATAAAGAGAAAATAAATATTTTGTTTATGCGTATAATCAGGTACTTAAATACAGAAAATATAAATATAAGTAAAATTAAGGCAAAAATAAATTCTTATACATTGTATATATAAAAATGAAATGTGTTTAGATAACAGGAGATGATATAAATTAACAAATCAACTTCAAACTATGTTATTTAGCACAACAAAAAAAAAACTTTAACAACATATAATTTGTTGATATTGTTGCGTATCCTTGTTACAAAGAATTTTTTTTTTAACAAAAATGAAAAATGGAAAACAATGACCGCAGAATCTGACAGATTGTTCATTAATCACTTTCAAAGCATCAGACAAAAAGATTTTCTTAGCAAATATAATATTATATGAATCCCTTGGCTTTAAATGTGAAAACTTTTAGATGAATATTAAAATAGATGGATAAAATATGCATAAAATATTAAGTTCCTAACATAAAAAAAAAATATTCTGAGGGATTACTTTATTATACCATATACTTATTTATAGATATATATATATCATGAGAAGAAGAGACCACCAGCCGCAAATTATGTATTCAAGAATCAAATAAAGAATTTATACAGCAGAGACAGTTTTGGTGTATAGTTATATATATTATATGCATATATAGTATACTTTAAAAAGGGACAGGGAGGAATTATATTTGATGATATTTGAAGGTTGATATAGAAACTATATTATTATCAAATTTGAAGATAGAAACGTACAAAAAATTTATATATAATACTGTAAAGATATGTATATAAATATTGAACATAAATAATCTAAAATAAATATTAGATCTATAATTTTATTTTATTTAAAAACATCCCCAATTAAGAGAGGTTTGTTTTAAATGTTCGTCCAAAATAATAATATCTTATTATATAGTAAACCTTTTAATATAATTATATACAATTTTCAAATTAAATTAAAAAAAATTTAATTTGAAAATTTTTTAATTTAATTACAAAATGGTATATTATTATTATTTATCAGTTGGTATAAAAGTATTTAATTTTTTTACTTTGTCGTATATATATTTCTGTAGTATTTATGTATAAAAAGGTTTGTATCATTTATATTATAATACTTAAAGCAGTAAAAAAGTATGTTAACAATATTACCACTTTTTATTTATTTGATAGGAAAGTAAATAATACTATAATATTTTAGAAATCTTCACGAACAATTAAGGAAAATCACGTATAGGAAAGGTAGTCTTCTATGGTACAAATAAATAACTGAAATTTCCTTATATTTCGTTTTTTATCACTATAGTATAGATTATAGAAGATAGAGGGAATACTGTGTCGAATGTCAATTATGTATCATGTATTTTAAATAGAAAACTGATGATAAATCATAATGATTGGCTGCTGTGCAATAATTCAGCTGCTCGGGATTATATTATAAATCTAAAACATTGAGTCAAACATAATCACAAATTTTTAATTATCTAAAATCTCAATTGCATTAGTCAAATTAGATATAAAAAGTATTTTCTTTATAAATAATAATTAAAATACCTATAATTGAAATTTCAAAAATAATTTTACATATATGTATATTCAAATTAGCTATTTACATAATTTTTTCTTCTTTTACAACACTAACAATATAATGTATAAATAATACAAGTATTCAAAGCTGTCAAATATCGCATATTTTATAATTAAGTATTATAATAATAAGTATTTATTACATATATATTATAATAACGATTAGTTCTCTCAAATTATTAAAAAAATAGAACTTTTATAATATTAAAAAAATATTAAAGATTTAATTATATGTATATCAGCATACACTTCCTTTGATAATATTTACATAAATTGGCTAAGCATAAGCATTTAAAGCATTTTGTTGTATTATTTATATATCTTAATATTTTATTCGGTGTTTGATTAAATTATGATTTGATTACCACCGGAAATTTTCAAAGCTACTAAAATTTAATACAAATAATAAACAAATAAAGGAAAAGACTTTCAGTTGAAAGACAATTATATGCGTAGTTGTGGTGACAAATAAGTATTGGAATTATTATTTTATTATAAAGCTATGTACAGACAGAAAGTGAAAAGATCGTGAAAAAATTATTTAAAATTTGTATTTGTATATTTAAACTGTAATTTAAAATTGAAAAAATAAAAAAGAAAAGCCAAATTTAAGTTAAATATATTTATTGTAAAAAGTCAAATATATATAATATTTTTTCAAACTCATATTCGTCTAGCAAAATAATCGTTTTCAATCATATTGAAATTGATAAGTAATTCATAAAATTTAAAATATTTGATAATAAAAACCGTCAAAATATTAATTTTTCACGTTCAATAAAATGTACAGATCATTAGTATATAGTCGTGAAAAATTTGATTTTTTTAAGATTCATGTCTCTGATAAATAATTTTCATTTCACGCCAAGTGTGTACTATACGTACTTTGTGAAAAAAATTTCAAACAAATTTTCCGACTTTTTCACGACTTGAAAATTTATATAGAAAATCATCATTTCACTTTCTGTCTGTACATAGCTTTAGCATTAAATTGAATAAATCGCCCCTTCCAAATACCTTATTGAATAATTTATTAAACGTCTTTTTGTTATACTTCAAAATTATGTAAATTGAATTTAATTAAATAATTTTGATAATAATTTAAAGGTTTTACTGATTAGTTAAATTTAAAGCAAAATATGTATATACAATCTTTAAATTATTATTAAAATTCAAATGAAATTAATTGGAGCGAATAATAATAAAAATATTTACGATAATATTATAACAGATAAAAATAGAAATGTTAAATATAAATTAATTTTTAAAGCAAAATAATTTTGTTAAAGAAATTCTTTCACAACATTGAAGAGAGATTTTTTAATTTTTTTACACATAAATCCTTTTAAGAAATTGTTTATTATTAAATACTAGAATTATGAAATAATTACAAATGACAAAACACAAATTTAATATTAAGCAGTATAAATAAAATTTGTATATGTACATATACAAAAATTTGTATGTTACATATACAGTATGCAAAATCCGTATTCGTATGTAAATATAGTATTTTTCTATTAATGATAAAAGTAAGTATGAGTTGAGTATGGCAATGCTTTTTACAATCTATTCGTATACTATACCAAAATGTAGGTATTTTAATAACCTTGAATTTAAGCCAGTTTACATGTCTATGCGACACTTGTAGTCCATACCCAGTGGCTTCTAGCCACCACATCCTCTTTCATGTATTAACATTTTAATATTATACCTAATGAATAACATTAATATAATTCGTATTCGTATACCCTTATTTTAAAGAAAAAAGTGTCTATTACTACAAATGTAGTAATGCAAAATTTTATGAATAAGAAATTATTATGAATTACATTAATGGAGCATAAATTTAAAGAAAAACAAATCAAAAATTCAAAAATCAAAATTCCATTGAATGAATTAAACCCTTATACAATTTCATTTATTTTTCGTATAACAGTGAACAATTTTCTCTCACATATTGTATGAATTACTTGTTTGTAATAATGTTTATATAATAAAAATTAATAGCCATTGAAAAATTCTGCTCCTGAGTTTGCTGTTATGTTATAACAAAAGTTGCGAATAATTTGTATCTTTTTTTATTGGAGCGTTGAGGAGATCACTCCAACGAACTCCATTATTACTAGAACTTACGAGTATACAAAATATATGTATTAAATTCAAGAATATAAACATTTAATTTATGAACACATTTTCAAACAAAAAATGTATAAAATAAAATATATTTAGTAATTTTATTTAAATTCCCATTCAAAGATTCAATTATTGGGAACAAAAATGTTTGCAGATAGATAATTTTTTAATTATACATTTTATACAAAACAAAAGTTACAATTTTGAAAAAAAAAAAAGTTTGATAAAATAATTGTTCCAAATTCTATAACAATAAATTTGAAATGAGTAAACTAAATTTAATTAAAACTAATCATCGCGTTTGTAAGAAATAACTATGTATACGTAAAGTAATTTCACTTTGTGAAAATTTACATTTCATCGCTCAATGATGGTTGGTGTATTTACTTAAATAAGTTTTCCGTATAATTTTATTAATATAATTTTAAATTTTCAATGAAAAAATACCGAGAAAAGAAGTTTATTAAAAAGGAAAACTTTACTTAACTGGGTGGTAACTTAAATCAAAAAAAGTTCTGTGGTTCTCTACAAGAACTTATATAGATTTATTAAACTCATTAAAAATTTTATTCAGTTTTTAGTTGGCTTACCAAAAACGAAATATTTTGGTATAATATAATTGGAAGTTTTCGTTATTGTTTAACTCTTTTACAACTTTTTTAGTTATAATTACAGGAATTTTTAACGATAATGAAGTTATTCCTATCTATTTAAAGTTAGTCCTTTTATAATTTAAATATAGTTGAAATGCTATAATTTTTTGAAATAAATTTTTAAAAAACTAAAGGGATAGGTAATAATAAAATTGAAATTAAACATTTTATATTTTAAATATTGATTAAAAAAAATTTAAAGAAATCAAATTTAATTTCAGAATTTTTTTTTCTACCAATTAGTCTTTTCCTTTAAAAATATAAGTAAAAGCATACTCTGTGACACATAATATTGGACACATCCTGTATATATATATATTTGAAACTTGTATAGGTGATGTTTTATTTTGTTAAATATTAATTTTTTTTTGAACATTTATTCATCGTTTATTAAAACTTTAAATATTAAATAAGTCCCAAAATTTATTTTCTAAAAAAAAATTACAAAAATCAAATAAAACTTTCTGGGGCTTCAATGCGACTTTGAAATAAATTTTTTTTTTTTTTTTTTTTGCTTTTCTTATAATGAATTTTATAATAAAATTTCCATAAGCCAGAAAACTTTTAAAATATATATATATGTATGTATGTATGTATGTATGTATGGATATATTTTAATACTCCTAGGAAAATCAGAAATGAAAAAAGAAAACAAAAACCAGGAACAAAAATTATGTATAACTAGATGGATGTTTTCATATATCTGGTAATATATGAAAATTCAATTTCTATATTATAAATTGTAGTACCCCATTCACTCAAATTATTATTTTTACTAAAATTCTATTGAGTTATTTATGACCAATGACTTAAAAACCAACAATCAACGTGCGTTTATTTTCGTTAGAGAATTTTTTTTATATTCAAAGCAATAACTTCATTTCATATAAAAAAACGTTTTTTTTTTGTTTTTTCTTCGCACATACATATGTATGATTGTATTGCATAATCTTATGAATAGTTTTGTTGGTATTCGCACATTTGAAAATTTTCTAATTCATAAATAAATTCTAATTTTCAATTTTAGCTAAAGGAAATATAATTTCTTCTATATTTGAAGAATAGTACAGGCGTTTGGGTATTTTTGGTAATATCGATAAACAAATGCATGGAATATTTCATGATTATACAACTAAGAATAATATAGTACTTTTTAAAATGAATTAAGCATATAATTATTTTAATCTTTTAATCTTAATCTTTTTAGAAATATTTTAATCTTTTCTAAATTGAATTAATAAATTTTTCATTTCAATTCACATTTTTTCAAACTAAATTAAAGCTAACCAAATTTTAAATATAGTTTTAAAATTTATGAATATAATATTGTATAATCAGAAAATATTATTAATTTATTGATTTGTTAAATATATTGTATAATCATGAAATATTCCATGCATTTGTTTATCGATATTACCAAAAATACCCAAACGCCTGTACTATTCTTCAAATATAGAAGAAACTATATTTCCTTTAGCTAAAATTGAAAATTAGAATTTATTTATGAATTAGAAAATTTTCAAATGTGCGAATACCAACAAAACTATTCATAAGATTATGCAATACAATCATACATATGTATGTGCGAAGAAAAAACAAAAAAAAAACGTTTTTTTATATGAAATGAAATTATTGCTTTGAATATAAAAAAAATTCTCTAACGAAAATAAACGCACGTTGATTGTTGGTTTTTAAGTCATTGGTCATAAATAACTCAATAGAATTTGAGTAAAAATAATAATTTGAGTGAATGGGGTACTACAATTTATAATATAGAAATTGAATTTTCATATATTACCAGATATATGAAAACATCCATCTAGTTATACATAATTTTTGCCAGGAAGCACATAATGAAAAATTCTAATTCTAAACAAATTTTATTCTGAAATTGAACAAAAAAAAAATAAAATGTTATTTGTAGGCTCATGAATAATATTAAAAAAAAAGTTTTTGCAAATACATAAATAAATTGTACTTATGTATATTAACAAAATTATATATTTTACATATATATATATGTATATAATAATCTATGCATATCTATGTTTATAATTTTAGAATGGAAAGTGAAATTAACAAAAATTGGCATTTTATGGAAAATGAAAAAAGTGGTATATGTATTTTTAAGCCATAAATTCAATAATTAAATTTTTTATATAACAACAACTACATTTACATTATATAGCTTTTAGTATAACATTGCAAAATTATGTTAGTAAAATGAAGTTTATTTGGTTTATAAGAATGAAATTTGTGGGATTTCAATAAACGTTGAAAAATTAATTATTTTTCATCATATAAGTAATAGAAAAAAAATTATTCATATTTCGATTATAATTAAAATTGTCCTGGATTTTACAAAAATTAATAAATACTTAATATTAAAAGATTAATGTTACTTTTTTTTGCATATGCGGAAGAAGACCCAAAAAAAATAATGGTATATTTCGTATGTAACCTCTACTTATAACCTCTAATAATGGCATAATTTTGTATGTAACCTCTACTTTATTTCATTAGTGCTTATAGAATTATTAATATTGCGAATATATTTCATACCTTTCTCTATTAAAATTTGTTTGAATTTGAATGAATTTCTAAAAGCACAAATACTAATAAATATATTATTAATAATTTAATCTGAAATTACTATATACTTATATTTGTTCACAAAATTATCTGAAATAAAAATGTCTATTAATATCGATATAAAAGTTCTTAGAAATATTATATATGTAAATATAGGGTCGTTTCCCCAGTGGTCGAACACTTAGCGACAATTCAAACTTGAATTGATTCTTAAAGATCGTATGGAATAATGTGACGTTTAATGAATCTAAATCGAAATATTCTGAATTTTCTGAATTTATAAAGGTTTACCAAATTTAATAATAAATAATATACATAACCTTTTAAAATAACTGAAAAATTACCAATTCTCCAGTAGTCGAACCACATTAATAAAAGTTATTAGATAATTATTAATATTTTATAAAATATCAATAGATATTTGCTTATTTATGCGTTCGAAGAAGAGTTACAAGATTATTAATAATTTTCACGTTTTTCTCGAACGCTGTTCGGATACTGAAGATGTTCGGAGAAGGGAAACACTACCCTATAATACTATAATAATTTAAATTGTCTTTAATCGTATATAATGAATAACAAAAAAATAATGAAAAAAATCTATAATGCTGAATCAAAAATTGGGTAATTCTGATATATAAAAACTTACTATTTGGATAACATTTATGCCAACAAAATTTAAGCCATCATCCTTTCTGCTATATAATGTACAATATATAATGGACCTAACAGTCCCATTATATTATGTAGCTATAATTTCAATACAAATTCCAATATTTATCAAAACACAAAATGTATATATGTACATATATATGTATACATAAGCATATACAGATTTTATCTAACTAATTCGATCGCATCCCTTTATTAAAATTCTCTAATATATTAAGTTAACAGATATCTATACGGTATTTATATACCAATTTTTATATATTTACATATATGTTGAAGTATGTACATGTATGTATAAATATTTTTTCATATAATATGTATATATAGTTCAAACTCTTAATGATGAAATTTATATATACCTATATTGTATGTATTCATTTCTAGATATTCTAGATTCTAGAATATAAATTATTTGAAATAAAAAAAAAAAAACACAACAATTTTTTGTTAAAAACTTTTCTGATAATATTTTCATTTATATAACTATCCTCTCTATGTACATACATATACATACATACATATCTTTTATATATATAATTTTTTTTTGTCTTTTCAAGGACTATACGTGTTCCGCATAAATTTTCCAATAAACAAAATGATATTGTTTCTATATAATATTTTTTTTTCTCTTTATAACAAAGTAAATTTTCCTTATTAACCAAGAAAAAAAAAAAGGTAAATTTTCTTTATTTATATTCATAGAGAAATAAAGAAAAAAAAAAAGAAAAGGAAATCCAAAACAAAAGAAAAAACATTTCTTTCTTTTTTTGCAATAAAATTGACAAAATAATATAACTTTTTATATCAACATACCTTTTCGTCCTCTAAATATTTCCCAAAAAAAATCAATTTAACATACAAATACACGATTTTTCTTTTTTTTATAGGAATTTATTTATTTTTTATGCAATTTTTTTTATATTATTTTATTTATTTTTTTCATTTGTGTTTTATTTTTTATTTTCTTTTATTATAAATTTCACTGATGTGGGAAACTTTTGAAAACTTTAGCAACAAAATTGCACAAATACAGTGTGTAGTATTTGTGTATGTAATTTAAAAATTTTTATTAAAACATTTTCTTTTCTTTTTTTTTTTACTAAATTTTCAACACAAAAATTGCATTACAAAAAATAATCATGAAATTTTAAATGTAAGTTAAGTGTAAAATGTACTTTACTGAGTTATATACGTTTGTTTTGGCAGAAAAGCCCGCGATATGTTCTTTTTTTTTACACAGAACAAGGAGATAAAAAAAAATTAATAAATAAAAAATTTAAGAATTTATTCAAAAATGAACTTTAAATTAAGAATAATTGTTTAATTAGCTTCTGGTATAACGCACACACGTAACGTATGGTGTAATCCTTTAATTTAAATTGTGTGTGCTCTTTATATCTAAGCTTAAGCTTAAGTAAAAATAATAAATTTTTAAATTAATTATAAAATAATACCGTAAAAAGAAATTTTTTTTTTAATAACTTTAATTAGCTTCTAACTTTCATGTTAATCTAACTTTCAATTTATTTACAGTGTTCCATCTACTCTACATACATATGTACATAATAAACACATTTTTTTTTTGTTTCTTTCATTTATAATTAAATAAAAGGACATTTACTTTTATGTATAACTTTTTACACCTTGATACACAACACAATTTTTTGTAAAAAAAAAAAAAGAATGGCAGAACCCACCACCAAGAAATATTTATAATAACGTAATAATATATAATTTTAAGTATAAATAAACGAATATAATATTATAATGGTGATGTGATGAAGTTATTAATTACACGCCCGATTTTTGTCCCTGTAACCAGAATTAAACCGAAAAAAGAATGTTCGATATTTTAAAAATGGTTTATTATATACCTACAAATAATATCGGAAGTTTACGCACATAATTGAATAAAGAAATTATTATTTTATATCCATATTACACATCCAGGATATGACAACAACAATATATTAAATTAAAATGCCATTCAATTGAGATGTGAACACGTAACATCAAAAAAACACCAACAAAAATGGTTTTACCGCGTACATTATATATTCACAATTTTTTTTTGTAATATATATATTTTTTATATCCTTTTACAATGTGTTACAGGGTGTTACGTAACAATTAGTTAAAATGCCGAATAATATGTTTGACCATTTCCGACAAAAGCTTAAATATAACTAAAACGAGTACAATACGATTATATACGATCGAACAGATTTGGAGGAGCTTAAGAACTTTTGATTTGATTTATATATTATAAATAAAAAAAAGGTACCCATACCCATCATCATAATAATAACCCAATCCAAAAGAGTCAAAAAATTGCGAGAGATTGCGCTCATTATCAATTAGTAGTATTTAATTTAAATATGAATGAGAATATGAAAATTTCTCCTATATGCGTACGCATAAAGCTTTTTTTTTTTACTAAATGTCCTTTATTTGATTATGATAATTGATAATAAAAAAAGGATTGTGATTGTACTAAAAAGTATTGTACACACAGAGAATCATACTGGTTTTTAAAAAAAAAACTCTCTGTTATCAGTTTTCATAAAAAGCACTATGTATATTAAATGTTTATTGACGCTTAGAAGTGTGCTTAAGCAGACCTTTAATGGGGAAATATAAAATAAAATGTTTATTGGCGCTTAGTATACCTAATAACTCCTACTCCACCGGCCGTTAAAGGAGAAGTTTACTACATATATTATATTACATATTCATATAGTTATGTATAGGTACAATTTTTTAAATTAACTAACCAAGAACATGTTTCGCGAATTTATGAATGAAATTTGTAAAGAAAATCATTCGAATTAAATCCACATGCATATATTCCTTAACACCTTATTTTAGATATAGTTCACTAGAATGTTTTTAAAAATTACATTTTAGACGTTACATTGTGCATTTTAAACGCTCCACGAAGGGGGGTAGCAGGGAAATTATTAAAAAAACGATACCATATACATAAATTTCCATCCTTACTTTATCTACGGTTTAATTTTTATAAAAATCACCGCCACAAAGGTTGTTTAAAAAATATAATTTTCAGCCACAAACTAATATAAATTTAGTAAGTGCAATTGAAACAGCCATGGCCAACTGTTACCTCAACCGATTACAACAATTATTCTGATGTCCATAGAAGTTAAAAGCTATAATGAAACTGTTTTATGAATATTTTTATTATATTAATTTTATAGCTCAGTTTAATTATAATTGATATTAAAATATACATCATGTACCAATATGTATGTCATGAATGAAATGACCTCGAAAATGTCCTATTGGCGTACAAGAGTTAAAAAATATACATACATATGTATTTATTTTCACATATAAAAAATGTAAATGTCCTTATATTTTGATATATTTTTATAAATGTGGTTATTCAATTTGAGTATAATGCTCAATTTTATTATCTTACCGCTTACCGTTAATTGATAGAATTGGAAACCTTTTTGGTCTATTAATTCGAATTTCCTAACGTGAGTGCTATACTGGAGAAATAAAATACATATTATTTTTAAAAATTTTTTACTTTAAAGAATAATTAGGGGTATGTATAAACGTATACAGTTTAAAGCTTTTTACTCTTAAATAAACTTTATCCATCCTACCTATCGAAATTATGAAATTATTGAGAAAATTATACCAGTTTTGTAACAACACTTTTTTCTATTTTTAGTTTTATAATATATATAGTTAATTCGTTTAAAAGTACGAATATATATATATATATATACATACATATGTAAATATATATATATATCAGTCTTGCAAAACGGAAATATTTTTCATAACGTTAGCCGTTTCGGTTTTAAACGGAATTGAACATTCTGTAACGTTATAACGATAAAAAAAAATCGTTACGTTATAATGTTATCCTATGTACAGGGTCGTTCTATCTCAAAAATATCAGTTAATTTTTTCAAATTTATGTAAATATTGAGCAATAATTTAAAAGATTTTGATGACAGTGGCAAGCATAATATTCAATAACTATATTGAACATATCTGCACTTGCCAATACGGAGTAAAAGATCAATAAACCCGTATTCGAAATTTGATTATTTATAGGATTTTCGATGTAGCGAAAAACAAAAGTATTACGTTTTTTGATATTTTCGATAAAAAAAAGTTTTTTGATATGAAACGGTATTGAAAAATTTATAACACGTTTCATAATACTATTTTACAAATTTATTCTGTTATTTCGTTACGTTAGATGTAACGTATATAACAATTTAAGTAATTACAATTTGATAAAAACAAAAAAATTGTAATAATATAACGATAATCGGAAGAGTTAATGCACTTTTATCCATATTCTAAATTAATTAATATTTATATGTATCATGTATGACTTTTGCTCTACAAGATCATATAAGTAAGGAGTAAGTATTAACGGATGGACAATTAAATTATAAATTGCTAATTATTATACATAAATTTAATTTGTAGAATGTAGTAAATGAGAAAATGTAATTAGATAATTTCAACATTTATATTATAGTATATAATATTGATTTGGGTTCTTTACCTATTTCTTTAACTATTTATTTATGATAATTTCCATCATAGTGTAATGCTCTATTTTTGATATATATATTTTAATACTAATCTCTATGTAAGTAACGCATTTTTTTATATATACATATTTACCAACATATAATTTAAGTTCACTCTACTTTTATGTATAAAAATTCTTTTCCGAAAAAGACACATAATTAAAATATTTAATTAAAAATGCAAATATATATTTTTTTTGTAAAACTTATTCAAATTAAACTAGAGTGTATAAATAATGTAATATCAAGTATTTAATTTTACAAGAACAAAAAAAATATATACTTAAAACCAGTAAAACTCAAAAACTGATACTCATTTGAATAATAAAGAGTAAAGAACGTTTCTAAGTTTTCAAATTTAATTTATATAGCTATGTACTTTAAATAAAACAGTTTATGTATATAAATTCAAAAATAATTATATTTGTTATAAAACCTCTGAGGAAATACATTTCGTATTTATAATATTATAAATATAAGGTACGACTATACAAAAAGTTATATTAATTCTATACATATTCAGTTACATATATGTAAGCTTTGAAAGGATAATGCATACTATATTTTATCAACAAACAAAAATATAACAATTTTTTTTTTCATTATCAAAACATTTATTATACTATACATATTTTTTCAGACATAACGTAAAGTAAATTAAAAACTTTGTAAAATTGATTTAATTTCCCACATACTTAATTCTGTTAAAGGCCTCCAGAAGGATCAGATTTTTAACTGTGTACGACAACTGGTGTTGTTATGTTTGGTAATTTAAAATAATTTTTTAGTTCCATATAAAAAAAACCCGCAAGACAGCGATTTTATCCACAAATTGGGTCCAATTTGGCTGAATGTCGAACTCAAGTATAGTCTTTATATTAATGTTAAAAGTAAGTATGAGTTGAGTATGGCTATACTCATTACCATCTATACGTATACTACATCAAAATATATATTAATTTTATTTTTAAAGGTCGTTAATCGGAAGTATTTCGGGAATAATTTTTTTTTTGTAATATTAAAACTTTTTTAATAATTTTAATATGTAGTTGAAATTATAGCTATATAATCTTTAAATTTACTGTATTCTACCCATGTATTTTTATTTTCCTCATATCATTTTGAATCCAACCATTTAAAAAAAAAGAATTATTACAAGTAAAATATATTTTTTTACTTACATATACATATATATACATACAGAACATATTATATAGCTAAAATACTGGCTTCGAAAATTAGTTTATATCTAGTTTTTTTTAATATACATATGTATATGTATGTCCTATAATACCAATATCCTTCTTACTTATATATTTTCAAAGTATTTCTTAAATAATTTCTATATATAAAAATAATTCATTACGTTTGGAATTTCTTTAACCCAAGCTAAAATATTTATGTCCAGTGTTCATATTTGTATGTATATATACATAGTTTTTATTTCTTTAACTTTCATTTTTTAAATTATTTGCTCTTTTTTTGGTAAAAAACTAATTTAATTTCAACAATATAAAATTTTATATTGACTAATATTTTCTTAAAGAAAAGTTTTCCCAATGTTATCTATACTATAAAACATTTCAAGTTTCTAAAATAGTTGAATACAATAATTTAACTTTTTATTTTGCATTTATATTGTAAAACTTATTTTCCTTTTATGCCTTTAAAAAATAAAATTTTGAAGTTTGGTAAATAAATATATTTTCTTGCTTAATTAATTTATTACAAAGATTTAAATTATAATTTAGTTATGTATATATTGTTAATTTTGTGTAACTTTTTATTTAAATGTTATGTAATAGATTTGCTATATTATATATCTTCAGATTAATACATTTTCAGATTAATAAAATATTGTCTATTAACATTATTTTGGAATTATTATTTTCAAGAATATTTCTTTCTTCAACTCAGTTTTATAAGTGAAATAATAATTTTGTTAATTAGGAGATTTTTTCCATAAATTTCAGTATGATAAAATAAATATACGCCACGCCACATAACGTTATATACGAGCAAAAGCTGGAACATGGGCGATTACACTAAAAAAATGAAAAATAAATAAAATAAATCATTTGTTCACACTTTAGTGTATGTACTCGAAGCTCGAAGGGGGGAAGAGATACGTCCGTAAAGCTGGCACCCCCACTTTATCGAAACCAAAAAATTTTCTATTGCAAATTAAGAGCTAATTATCAGCTAATTTTGAGCCAAACTTAAAAATTTTGAGCTGCAATAGTATAGGTGGAAATTGAATTTTTCATGTGGTGGTGCTTACTTGACGTCAAGCTAGCACCCCCACCATATAAATATAAATAAAAATATAAATTTAAGTATGTAGTAATTTTGAGCTAGTTATGAGCTTCCAAAAATTCTAAATTTCAAGTTTTGAGCTTCAACCCCTATATGAAAACTCACCCCCTCAGCATATATTTTAATACAAATTAAACCCTAACTACTTAAATCCTACATTTTAAATAACTAATATGAACACAAGAATTATGAGCTTCCAAAATTACTAACTTTCGAGTTTTGAGCTTCAACCCCTATATGAAAACTCACCCTCTCAGCATATATTTTAATACAAATTAAATCCTAACTACTTAAATCCTACATTTTGAATAACTAATATGAACATATTAGTTCATAATATGAACATATGAAAACTCACCCTCTCAGCATATATTTTAATACAAATTAAATCCT
Source organism: Empis stercorea (assembly GCA_949752835.1). Classification (NCBI taxonomy): domain Eukaryota; kingdom Metazoa; phylum Arthropoda; class Insecta; order Diptera; family Empididae; genus Empis; species Empis stercorea. The sequence goes on from OX457087.1 coordinate 270,026, forward strand.
AACTACTTAAATCCTACATTTTGAATAACTAATATGAACATATGTTCATATTAGTTATTCAAAATGTAGGATTTAAGTAGTTAGGATTTAATTTGTATTAAAATATATGCTGAGAGGGTGAGTTTTCATATAGGGGTTGAAGCTCAAAACTCGAAAGTTAGTATTTTTGGAAGCTCATAATTCTTGTGTTCATATTAGTTATTTAAAATGTAGGATTTAAGTAGTTAGGGTTTAATTTGTATTAAAATATATGCTGAGGGGGTGAGTTTTCATATAGGGGTTGAAGCTCAAAACTCGAAAGTTACTTTTTTTAGAAGCTCATAATTCTTGTGTTCATATTAGTTATTCAAAATGTAGGATTTAAGTAGTTAGGAATTAATTTGTATTAAAATATATGCTGAGGGGGTGAGTTTTCATATAGGGGTTGAAGCTCAAAACTTGAAATTTAGAATTTTTGGAAGCTCATAACTAGCTCAAAATTACTACATACTTAAATTTATATTTTTATTTATATTTATATGGTGGGGGTGCTAGCTTGACGTCAAGTAAGCACCCCCACATGAAAAATTCAATTTCCACCTATATTATTGCAGCTCAAAATTTTTAAGTTTGGCTCAAAATTAGCTCATAATTAGCTCCTAATTTGCAATAGAAAATTTTTTGGTTTCGATAAAGTGGGGGTGCCAGCTTTACGGACGTGGAAGAGATATAATAAAATTATGTTCTACTGGACCTATTATTTTATTATTATCTATTTAATGGTTAATTTTGATCTCTTGAGAGATGTATAAAAGTTTGTATAAACGGACGGACAACACCCGGACAAATTGTGCAGAGAATTTACCTTTTAGAGTTTCACATCATATACCATAGATATACATTATATAATTCCCCTAAAATAAAATTATTAAATTATATATTTTAATTATAGAGTATATAACAGAATTTATTGAAAAAGTATATTGCATAAGTTTAAAAATGCATTCATGGTTTATAAACTTTTTATAAGCTTTAAATAAAATATTTGAAATAAAATAAGAATAAAAATTGTTCATTGATTTCATGAAAATAGTCCATGGATGCGAAGAATTATTTTTAGTGGAAGATATCATATTTTTAAATATAAGAAATTATATATCTGAAATTTTTGCAAAATAGTAAAAATTTATACATATACATTTTACTCCTTACACTTTACTTTTTTTAAAATATCTTGTTAGCAATCACTATTAGGCTACGTATTTAGTGTCTGGAATAGAATTATCTGCGCCTTTGTTGAAAATTGAAAATAATTGATATACCTATAGTGTAATTCCTGTATCATAAGCCAGCTAAAAATATGTATACTTTTTTTTTATTTTCCCATATCTTCTTGTAAGATTAAAAACCTTGCTATAAATAAAAAGTTAAAGTACTAAAATTTAGTAAATACGAACACCTACTTTCAGTTTCTACACGAACCATATCGAAAATAATGTTTCTTTTTTAATTTCCTCCAAAGTAATTGGGCCCCAGCTACCATATGCGTTAAGCGGAATTTACATGGTTAAATTTTTCCTTTCAAGTTTCTAAAATTAAATTTTTTATATTTCATTTTCTTAACCCGCAGACGGGTTATACCTTATTTAATTAATACACCCAGTCCTCTACTTAAAAGTGATGGTGGTTTATAATTTTAAGTGATTTCAGAAGATATGAAGTTATTGTACCTTCCTTAGAAGTTACAAGGTGGTATCAAAAATATGTCTATGTAGTCACAAAGAGAACAGTAACAGTTGGAAATAGCTCGAGTGAATAGAATTAAAATTAATTGCACCAAACTTGTATACTCATTCAAATACCTTTCCCAAGAAAAAAGAGTGTCAACAATTCTTCGTGGTATTTAAATTACGAAAAACATGTCTAGGTAGCCAAATCGATTGACCGTCACCAACCGGACGAAACGAATATTAAATATATATTTCAATAACGATTGGCTCAAGCTTTCAAACGGATTGTTTTTGTGTACTTTTACAATATTAAATAACGTGTGTAATTTATGTGTTGAATTACTATATAAAGGAACTATGTATTTGAAAATTTTTACATCGAGCGCACAGGCAGATTGACCACTGACAAAAACGGTCAGACAAACGGACATTAAAAAAAAAATCATATAAACGAACTCTTAGTAGTTAATTAATCAACAAACAATCACAATCATTTTTTAAGAGATTTTATAGAGTACGATTTTATTTTTCTTAAGCTCAGAAAATTTATATACGATGTATTATGTATATAATATAAAGATACAGAATGTTAATTAATGTTATGTTGTTTTGAATTTGATCCATAGTATTTTAAAATACCAAGAGAAATATTTATGAAGTCGTCTCGTCGTAGGTTGTGCTTTTTTATAAGGCGAAATCAAAAAATCTTTGAATTGAATTGAATAAAAAACAACAAAAAAGCCGGTACCAAAAAAAAATATTCATATATTATTTATATAAAGCAGCAGTTTATGGTTCTCTGAGACTCAGTCAGACTATGGAATTCAAAATTGTCGGTTCGATGAATTTAAGTTTCATTTATAAAAGAAAAATCGTATACATGTATAACATAAATAAATAAAAAGAAAAAAAAAGTAATTAATGTATTTTAAACATATTTGTGTGGTTTTTCTCGAAACACTAAAAAAATACATAACAAATTTGACTTGTACTGTGTATAAATAATTACGATTGAAAGTCGATAAAACTTTTCTCAATAATTTTATTTCTAATAAAATTGATAATTCGTGAATCAAAAGTCAAAAAAAGAAAATAAAAATTTTATTTAGTGTTAATGGTAATTTCCAAGAATCGAGAATTCCAAAGTTAATCTGTCAATACAAAATATACAAAATAATAAAAATTAAATTTTTCTAATTAATATTAATTAATTTCCATTTAATTTTAGTTATATATGGTTTGTTTTATCTGTGGGTGTTTTAATTATATATACAAAAAATTTATACAAAGTAAATAAAACGCTTTATGTTATATTTGTTTTCAATTGTTAATATAATACAGCATATTGGTTTTTTTCATAATTGATGACGAAATATTTACTACATACATATGTACGTAAATATAGGTATATAATATGTAATTAAAAAAAAAATTAAAACATTTAAAATATTTATTTATGGATTATAATTAATCATCTATAATAAATGTGTGGTAAATTTATACAACATATATAGGTAAGTTTTATTTTCAATAATTATAGAAAATTTTGCTTCTATTCTGTTGACACAATAACAGTGTAAGGGATGGGTCAGTTTGTAATATGCTTAACAGGTTGAGTGCCGTCATGGCGTCATATATATTAATAATAAATTCATACGGTGCCGTAGTATGTTATAGCGCGTCGCATTGGCTGTTTTATTACCAAATAATTCTCAACGGATGTTTACAGATTTTCGTGTAACTTTTAGCATAGCTAGAAGTTTTTAAATCATTTAAGGCCACAAATTCAAATTTGAAAATTTCATTCATAATACTATATAGGTATATTTTTTTAAATGTAAAAAACTATATTTTTCGACCACTAGATGGTGTTCGCGCCTAAAATTACATGTATATTTGGACTCGTGATGTCACTATGATGACGTAATAATCGTTTTTTTTTATCCCTTGAGTGCCCATTCCGGAGTACATGTGATGCTCTAAATAACGGTTCTAACACGTAATTTTACAAAAAAAAATTGATCTTATAGAATAGAGATAATATTTGTTACGTTACTGGTACATAAAAATATACATAACTACAATATACATTATGTATATTCATTAATTAACATTGGAAATATCAATAATAAATATTTAATCCTCCTCCACATTAAATTTTAATCTTTAAATCTATTAATGATATCCAATAACAAAATATTTTAAATTTTATACTGCATTCATTATTTTATTTTAAAGAAACAAAAAAAAACATAATATTATTATTGTTATAAAAAACCGAAATTAGGCGCCACATCTGACTGGCTTTTAATTTGTTTTAGTTTTGTTTTCAGTAAAACCGATAAACTATATAACAAAAAACTAATTTAAATATTTTCTTAAATTTTGAATATTTTTAATTTATTGTATGTTTATTAATTATTATTGAAAGTTTGGTATTAAAAATTAAAATATTTTCTTGAATCAAAATGAACGATTTTAATGAATAAACACCATTAGTAAACGTATACAGGGTAGAGTTGAAGAAACTGAAGAAAATAAACTCAAATATATTTATTATGTATAATATATCACTCAGACTATAAATGCTATGAATGCTATAAAGAAATTTTGAAAATATATGTCAACCCAGAAGTTGCCCAATAATTAAAAACTCTAAACTAGATTATAAAACTCAAAATTCTTAAATGAGAAATGAACAAAATTTATTTCTAATCGTTTAAAAACCTTGCCCGTGAAAAGTAATTTGGAAACCACCCGTTTTAAACGATCTTAACTCCTAAAAACATGTTCGTACCCTAAAAACAGACTGCAAATGTAAAAACATTATTGGAAAAAAAACAACTTGAAAACTGGTGTTTTTTTAACTAAATTATTTGCCAGTGCAAATACAGACTTCTTAAGATAAATTCGTTAGCCAAAATATTAATCAGAATTGAGGTACATGGACTAATAGCATTTGGCTGTTATTACCCACTTAAACAGGACAAAAAAAATTGTAGACATTTATTCATATTAAAAAAAACGTTCAATATTACCTTGTAATTGGGCCGTTACACTTTTTGAAGCTGTATTCATTCATAATCTGATGACTGCAAAGGATTATATATACAGCAAATAAAAAACTATATAAACAATTGTATGATATACAATGTATACATAAAATTAACAATTTGTCTACGAAAAGGACATTTTGTTTTGCATAAAAGATTTGGATTAAATTTAAAATTAAATTAGTTTCAATAAATTTGGAACATATGTATAGCTGCAGATAGGTGGTATGCGATCAGAAAAATGCTGAAGTATAAAATTTTTCTAAAGAAACAAACCCTAAAAAATCTTACAGGCATAATAACTATTCGAATATAAAAGTTCGAAGAGTTTTTTTTGTCATAAATAGTAAAACAAAAACAATCTAATTTATAAAAATTATACAAACATTTTTCTTAGAATTATATTTTTATTATATCACACCTCCTTAAAATATCTTTAATTATTCATTTACAAATACCAGTAACAATTTTATCCAATTTAAGTTTTTCGAAACTCAAACTCTATAGCACCTAGTATTCTTAAGATATTAAAATTTTTAATCAACCATAAATTTAATTTAGTTTCTATTATTTATTTTCATATTTCTATTTTACAGAGTTAATGCGTCAGCAACATCAGCTAATAGCTAAACATAATCTAACGTAGCTATTTACGAAGAATTTTAATTAAAAAATGTATATGAAATGCTAAATATAATTAAAGTCATATATACAATATCAAATTTTATTGACAATGGATGAATAAATTCTCTTATTTAACATTATAGTGTTTACAAAAAGTTTTTTTTTTATAATTTAGTAATATATTACCATAAAATTAATTTTACAATTTAAAATGATAAAACAAATAATTTTCATCTTAGTGTTTTTAAATAGGAATATTATTGAAGCTACAATATCCCTGAAAGGTATATATATAGTTTATTATAAAATTGATTATATAATTATGTCAATGTTATTGAAAAAATTTCATTATTTTAGGCAGATATTCGAATAATTTAAATTCAGCAAATATTGTAATACCAAGAAAAGTTAATCATTCTGGTGACCATATTTCGCATAATGTAACACATCATCACAATGATACAACAGATAATGTTCATTATTATATTCCTATAAATAATGAAACATGGCACTTAGAACTTGTGTATTTTTCACCAAATTTAAACAAATTCAATAATATAATTATATAATTTTTTTTTTAAGGCCTCATAAATATTTCATAGCACCACATATGATAATTGAGCGACACAAAAGAGATATAAGAATACGAAATTATCCATCGCATAATATAAACTGTCATTATATTGGACGAATTCGGGGACATCCAAAATCTAGGGTAGCACTTTCGTCTTGTAATGGTTTGGTAATTAAGAAATATTTTTCGAAAAGTCTATTAAATAACATAGTTACTAGTTGGGAGAAACATATATGTATTTCATTGGAGTCTGTTCTGTTCGTCTTTACATTTTTTTAACTACATATTTAAATTAATTTTAGGCTGGACACATAAAAACCGAAAATTCAGAATATTTTATAGAGCCTTCAATGAACGAATTAAATTCATCGTTAAATGATGGACATCCTCATCTCGTATTTCAAAGATCCGCTGTACCAGAAAAAGTAATTATTATATTGAAAATATACTATAATGATAATCCCATATGTTTTAACTTTAATAGAAAAAAAAACATCATCATCACAGGAAAAAGAAAAAGCACTCTCATAGTAATTGCGGAACCAAAGAACCCAAACGACGTACTGAAACACGAATTGAATGGCAACCACAAGGCAAAGTAACAAATTTGTAAATAAAGTCATATTTAAATTTAAATTTTTCACAAAAAACATTATATTCCCCAAATGGTGAATTTTTGTATTAAAACGTGTATAAAATAGGTAATTGTCCAAGGGGGTAGAAAGGTAAGAAGAAGTTTTCGTAATCATAAGCATCGTCATCATAATCATAATCATACACTCAATCATGTACAACATTTATATGATAATAATAAACGTACAAAACGATCAATTAGTCGTCCCCGTCATGTTGAGACACTTATTGTTGCTGATTCAACAATGTTACAATTTCATGATGATATTGAACAGTATCTTCTTACGATTATGAATATGGTATCATCATTCTATAAGGATCCGACTATTGGAAATGCAATTGAAATTGTAGTTGTGAAAATGATTTATTTGGAGGAAGATGATGAATCTAATCCACTTTTAAATTTAACTGATAGTGCAGAACGAAATTTAAATATATTTTGCAAGTAAGTATATGCAAATTTAAAATAATAATAAATGCCAATAATAAATTTTACTACCACCCTCAAATTTATTTGACATTTGATTTTAACTCTGCACCGAAAATTTAATTTTAACCACTCCTGGTATAAAAAAATTGTATTGTTTTAATATAATTATATTCGTAAAGTTATCAGCATAAACTGAATACAGAAAATGATAATGATGCCCATCATCATGATGTTGCAATATTAATAACCAGAAGAAATATTTGTGGAAATGATTGCATGTATGTATAAAAGATTTTTTAGAGTATGTAATTTATAAGTTAATAAATTAACATATTCTTTGTTTAATTTTAGGACTTTGGGTTTGGCAAATGTTGGCGGGATGTGTAGGCCAAAAAAATCATGTAGCGTCAATGAAGATAATGGAATAATGCTTTCACATACCATAGCACATGAGTTAGGGCACAAGTAAGTAATTTATTTTATGTATAAACTTCAAATTTTTAAATTTGTTATAAAAAATTAATTGTTATAAAAAATATGTATATTTGCAAATTAGTGTATTTACCTAAATATATACATATAATAATATAATGTACATATATTGTATATGTGCCGTTGATTATGAAAGTGTTCTAAGTCAAGAATCCAAAAAAAATCATATTTTGCTTATTTTGCGTAAAGAATACTCCAATTTATCCAAACACAAATCTTTAAATATCTCGAAACGAAAAATATATGACTTCGACCACTTTCATAATCACCGGCACATATATATAATTTATTCTATTAAATAATAGCTTTGGTATGTATCATGATACTGCTAAAATTGGATGTCATGGCCGGATTGGACAAATTGTTCATATAATGACACCAACATTTGTAGCCGACACTATTCAAGTTTCTTGGTCGAATTGCAGTCGAAAATATATAACACATTTTCTTGAGTAAAAAATTAAATTATTTTTAAAACAAAAACAATAAACAATTTTTGTTTCTCCAGTCAGGGTCTAGGTAAATGTTTAGATGATACACCTACTGAAATTGAATATCCATATCCAGATTTACCACCTGGTGCTATGTATAATGCAGAGCTTCAGTGTCGTTTACAATTTAATATAACTGATGAAGATATTCATGTATGTTCTTCACAACATGAAATATGTTCACTATTATGGTGCCAGGTCAATGGAGAATGTGTTACAAATATGAGACCAACAGCTCCAGGAACAAAATGTGGAAAACGGAAAGTAAATTAACTTTTTATTTATGTTTTTTTGATATTTTTATATATTTTGTTATTTTAAAGTGGTGTCAAAATGGTCAATGTGTTGCTATTGAAGATGATCCGCCAGTTCCAGTAAATGGAGGATGGGGAAATTGGAGTGAATGGAGCGAATGTTCACGAACATGCGGTGGTGGTGTTTCTATTCAATATAGAGAATGTAATAATCCTGCACCAGCTAATGATGGTACATTTTGTATTGGTGAAAGAAAACGTTATTTAGTATGTAATAAAGAAAAATGTCCTGAAGGGGAGTTAAGTTTTCGTGCTATTCAATGTGCTCAATACAATAATGAAACATATCAGGACGCTAAATATAAATGGTTGCCATATTTTGATAAATGTATTCGTCATATTGATATATAATTGTGAACCACCTATAAATAATAAAAATAATTTTAATCATTAGACAATCCTTGTACACTTTTTTGTACTGATGAAGATGATACAGTGATTGCTAATTGGGCTGATACGACAGCTGATGGAACTCCTTGTGCCATTGGAACAAAAAATATGTGTATAGATGGAATTTGCCGAGTAAATATATACAAAATAATTATGTATTTATTTAAAAAAAAAAATGAAACACATAATTATTGTATAATTTAGAAAGTTGGCTGTGATTGGATTGTAGATTCTACCAAGAAAGATGATCGTTGCGGAATTTGTGACGGCAACGATGATCTTTGTGAACCCATTAAAGTAATATTTACATTTTATTATTATAAATTAGTAAAAATTGTCGACATTTTTAAATATATTTTAGGATATTTTTAATGAAAACTTTAATGTAACTAGCGAATATGTTGAAATATTAACAATACCTGGTGGTGCACGGAATATTATTATTAATGAAATAGATAAATCTCCAAATTTTTTAAGCATATATAAAGCTAATAAAACAAAAAATTATCTAAATGGTGAAATGTATGAGTTCTAAACCTAAATAATTCGTTTTATTTAAGTATAATTTATTAATAAATATTTCTATATATTTCATTTCCAAGGATGATTTCAATGTCTGGAGAATTCATAATCGCAGGAGCTGAAAGTATGTATGATCGTGAAAATGAAAAGGAAACAATACAAATTCCCGGTCCTATAGAACATGCAATATCAGTTTATGTAAATTAATTGTGTATATATGTAAACTAAACATATTTAGCCAATTTGAGCTTCCATAACATTCTTTATAGGTTTTTGTTAGAAGCGAGAACAATAGTGGAATCTCATACGAATTCACTTTACCAATTTTAAATTCGACTTTAATTTCTACATATACTTGGAAATTAGGAGATTGGACTGCTTGTTCTGCTACATGTGGTGGAGGACTCCAATATAGAATGCCATTATGTTTAGAAAATCAAAATGGTAGGATTATTGAATATTTATTTATTTATTTAAATATACGCGTTTTTAAATACATTTTTTATCAAATAAATTGAATAGAAATTATCAATGATGAATTTTGCTGGTCAAATTCTGAAAATAGTCGGCCGCATCAGTTAAATAGAATATGTAATATAATTTCATGCCCTGCACATTGGTGGATCGGACCTTGGCAATTATGTCCTGTTACATGTAAACATATTGGAGATCCTGATCCAGTAAGACGGCGATCGGTAATGTGCTTAGATCATAATGATATTGCACTACCAGAAATACGTTGCAGTAATGAAACTAGGCCAATTGATACCGATTCTTGTGACAAAGGTATACCAAAATGTAATGTGGACGATAAAAGGGATATTGCATCAAATCTTGTATGATATAAGAAATAAAATAAATTATAATTTTTAAATAAAAAATATAATAGTTATTTTTGTTTGAATAAATATAATGTACGATCAAAGTTTTTAATTTTAAATTATAAATAATTATTAAAATTTTGTATTTAGTTACAATATAGAAATGTACTTAAAATTGAATTTGTTGATTTTTATAAAAATTTAACATAGTTTTTTAAAAAAATAAAATAACATAGTTGTATGATAATTTTATTAACATTATTTTACAAAAATAAAAACGAAAACAAATGAAAGTTTGAAATTGTTATATGTATAATAATTTATATTTGGGTAGTTATGTTTTATTAATTCCACTATCAGGCTCTACCTACGAACGACTTCAAAAATACACTCAAACAATTTTATATAATCAATAATTATATTTATACAAAAGTATATCAAAGCCGTATATAATATGAAGATATCCAAAAATTGAAAAAGACTTAAGAAACTGAAAACATTAGATCGCCAATATGAGTTCCAAAATGATCTACTAATAAATTGTATACCAAAATAGATTAATGTATAATCATATACAAATTTTCATAACTTCGTAGTTTTGCTGTTATTTGGAGAACTGTTATAGTGAAATATTATAAAAGGTAAAACTAAATTTTTCCAATATATTTGTTAAACAAATACAAAAATAAATTGTTTAGTTAATTACTTCTCCATATTATTATTATTTATCTATTAGTGTTCATTTTTAGAAACTCTAAAATATCATAGTTACGTTCAAGAAATCGTGTCAAATATAATCTGAGTTTTTTTTGACAAAATATAAATAATACTAATTAACCACCAGTAACATATTCCATTAACATAGCATTAGTTAGAAGGTCTACATCTACATGATATTTTAATTTAATTAAGGCAAATGCTATGCCTTAACATGTCATATTCACCTTAACATTTCAGGTTCATCTAAACTAAATCCTATTGAAATTATATGGGAATATGTTATGTGAAATATAGGGACAAGAAATTTTACATTTAAAATGAAATATGTTGAAAAGTTAGCAGTACACGAATTTATAAGAGAACTCTTGAATTGCGGAAGAATTTTTGAAACCATTCTATCAAATAGAAAATTCTATATGTAATAGCTTTGTATATACAAATTTAATAGTCAATATTTTAACTTTTAACCTTTATATTTTGATTTATAATGTAGGTTTACTATTCCCTATTTATAAATTAAGAAAACAAATAAATTTGTGGGATTTAAAAACTAAAAATGGTCTGTCTTTTTTTTTAAATTAATTTTCAACAAATACCACAATACAATATACTAAATTATTAATATCGCAGTTCTAAAATCTTGTATTATCAGGCATTTTTACAAAATATGCTATTTTTTCTTTCGGCACACGATAGTTATGAATCCAACGACTACCTTTTCTCAAAGATCCATCAACACCATCTTTCCAAACACCTTGAGGCAAATAAACTATGTAAGAAAATAAATAAAAAAATTTTAGTTAATAAATTAAATTAATATAATATGAGAGGGAGTTTTTTTGCCTTACCTTCTCTCATTTCTAAACCTTCTTCTAAAATTGGTGCTACTATTAGTTCTTCGCCAACACAAAATTCATCGTTAACACTTAAGCAAGCTGGATCATAAGAATCTAGCATCCAAAGAGGTCTAACCAATGGTAATCCGTCATTCATAGATTCAGTTAAATATTTTTTTAATAATGGTATAACAGTTTTTTGCCTTATAGCTGTTAGCTCTTTAGCAATATCTGTAACATAATCACTTTTATATTCAGATGGTAAATGACTGAATTGAATAGCTGGTAAAAATGTAACTAATTGTAACCAACGTATATAAAGTTCTTGCGATGGTAATGGTGGTTGTTCCAATGAATAAAATGAAATCATTTTAGGATTTGTTGTGGATGGTAATAAATAATCACCACCAACTGGACCTGGTAAAATAAATGGATACCCAAGAATACCATAACTTAATACCGAAATAACAAGTTCTTTTAAGCTACTCCATGATGAATTAGCTGGCGGTAAATTTAAAAATGATGGTGGACGAGGAATTGTTGATGCTGTTGAAACACCAATATAATTAACTGTTTGATCTAAATTCATTGCAAAGAGTTTCGCATATACATCTGGATTTTCTAAAGTTTTTCGACACTGATAATAATGTGGCATATTATGAGCTGTACCTAAATCCAAATAAAAACTATCAACTTGATATTCTGATATTACAGCTTTTAATTTAGTTAAAAGCCATGGTATTGATGCATTATTAGTTACATCTAATACACCTGCACTTGATGAACTTTTATATCTAGTCAAAGCTGGTATACTTCTTTCCGAATATCTTTCATATATTAATAATTTCTTTTCAACAGCTTCTTTAAAATTTGGACTATCAGTACTAATAAAAGGTTGCAATGTAAATACAATTCGAAATCCACGTCTATGTAATACATCAATTGTATCTTTAAGGGTTGGAAATCTTTCCTTATGTACAGTAAAATCACCAATATTTTCTTGCCAAAATTCATTTACCAAAATATGACCCAAACGCATGAAACCCATTGCAATAATATTCTCTGAATAATTATAAATTATTGTTTCATTTAATTTTTTTGATATATTTGTTGTTGGTATTCGCCATATTGGTTCCTCAATTAATGATACTAAAATATCATTATCAACTTTTTTTAATCCATCCCATAAACTTCGTTGCGTCATTAAACGATGTAAACTTCTCATATCATCTGCAGTACAAATCTTATACGATAATTCTGGTAAAGATGTTAAACGATTAACAAATGCAAAATCATCATTTTTAGCGCGTAAACATAATTTATTTGTTGTTTTATTAACTGAAACATGTAATGGTGTTTTTTCATCTATTTGTATACCAACACCTAATGAATTTATAAAATAACGTTTTATTGCATTCCCAAATTGATGAACTTTTTCATCACCACTTATCAATGGTGCATATTTAAAATTTCCCATATTTAATGGCCAATTCATATCTTTTGTAATACCACCACCAAACCAATGTCCGCCATTTTTAGATAATTCATAACAATCAGTTGGATATAAATTGTCATTTAAGGCTTGCCATTTAATGGTATAACATCGAAATATATCATGATTTTCGAAATTCATATATAATCTTGCTATACGATTCCATTCTAAACAAATACTTCCATCATTTAATGTATCATCAGAGAGACAATGAAATGGTTTAGAATCACTGGATACTGTTGTTCCTAAATTACCATTAATTACTTCTTGATCTTGACTGTCAAAAATTCGTAATAATCTATCCCCTTCACTAAATTTAGCTTTTTCAAAATATACTTTTGTTAATATTTTATGGTGATACATCACATATGAATAACCAACCTAAAAACATTATATAATATATAATTATTTTAGTTATGTATTATTTTGGTATATAAAAAATAAAGTGAAATATATAAGTATAAATGATTTTATAATTATAATAAATACCAAAAATACAATTATCAAAAATAAAATTGCGACAAAAACTTTAATTTTATAATCTTTTGTTTCCTTTTTTCTCTTTCTGATCATGGAAGGAAATGCCTGAAAATATTATTATGTTAAATTTAACTTAAATTAACAAATATATTTAAAAAAAAATATGTTAACCTGCATTTTTTCTTTCAGCAGACTTGCCAGTGAATTTACGCTTGTAATTGAGTTTTGATTGCTCAAAACGCTATGAGAATCAAAGTCATTGGACAGCATTATTTTATCATTTAGCCGTAGTGATGGTAATGGTGCAATAGAAAGTTTTCTTTTACTTCGAAATTGGTTACTATAATTAAATATGTAATTATTAATTATCTATATGTTTAAGTAATTAATAATAAGTATCTACATTTATTTTTTAACAAAATACCATATATAAGGGAATATTAAAAGTTATTAAAAGCATTTTAATAATTTAAAAGGTTTGACTTAAAATAATGTATGGGACTTAATGTAGGACTTAATCAGACCGATTTTACATGTTACTGACCGCGTTTCATAAATGGTGGAGAAACGGCGAATGCGAATTAATTTATTAAGATTATTAGATGGTGCAGGAAAGTATAAGAAAGAATAAATTGTATCTCAAAAGAAATTTGTTTATAGTGGTTTAAAAAGACAAATTTGAAGTTTAAAAATACTTATTTGATGTGTAAAAAGAATATTTGTGTTAAATAAATGTAAAAGTTTGCATCAATATGCGATAGCTACATAGAAATTAATTAAATTTATAGTCAAAAAAATATTATTAATAATTTGAAAAATTGTTAATTTTACTTCACATTGTTATGTATAAATTTCATAATCAGATTATATGTAATATATTAACTATGCAGCAAATTGAAAATTAACACAAATGCTTTTAAACATGCTAAAATTATTATTTAAAAAAATTACGCTGTTAAAAAATATATATATATGTAGTATGTATCTACAAATTTTTACTATGTATATGTACATACATAGGTATAGGTACTATTATTTTGGGTATAATTGTTGAAAAATGTTATGAAAATTTTGCATGATCGGTCCAATTTTAATAAAAAAAACAAATATTTCAGAAAAATTTACTGCAAATTGCAAATTGATTATTATTGCTCTAGTAAAGCAATGAAATTTATTTGGACGATTATTAATTAAAATTTCTTCTGATAAACTACATAGCAAATATTTATCTCAATAATAATTAATCTATTAATTTTTAATAAATATTTGCCATACTTAACTAAGTACAAAAATACAAATAGCTTTCATTTATCATTAAATTAATTAAGATTCAATTTGGTTTTGAACTACATTTATTTTGGGTAACATAACTTTATGTATTCTGTTACTCACATTAATCTTATAATTTTATTTATTTTATTTTATTAATTAAGAATTTCCTGTCTATATAGTTTAAACAACTTTTTATTACTGGTGGAAAAATATTATTATTGTAGCACTTGAAAATTCGTAAGTTTAAATTTCTTGTTCAAAATATATTGTTATTAATTTTATGAAAATATTTGATAATAAATATTTATTTACCTAATTAGAAAATTAAGAAAATAAGTATATTTAACTTTATAAGAAAAAAATTTAACCCGAATCAAGCACAATTTAAATTATACTACTCCTAATGTACTCTAACCGAATACTGAACGGGAACCAGAAAAAAAATTATTGAGATTTTCATTATATATTTTTTTTAATTTAATATTTTTATTAAAATAATTTTTCATCTTCAAATTTATTTAAGAGATGAATAATAATTTTATTAAAAAAAATATGAATTGAAAAATCTTTGATAAGATAATAAAATAAAAAACCAAACCAATGCTAAAGCTAAAGCGATTATTTTATATGTTTGTGTTGTTTAAGAGAGAAAAATATTTTATATGTAGGTGGTATTTCGTTTTCGGATTTTTTTGAAATAACATTTCAGGATATCAAATATTTCTTCTCTTAATCATATGTATTTACTTTCGAAAGGGGCACCCGAGAAGTGGTGGAAAAAATCACTTTTAGGTTTTTCCATAAATCAGTGTTTATAACTTAGTAACGGTTAAATTTGGTACAAAGAAAGAGCGACATCTAAATCTCTACAACACAGGAAGGGCAAGGGCATCGCACGTTGCGATTTGCGATTGCGATATGAAATATACTCGACATGGAAACATGATAGTGATGGAAACATGGATTGAGTTGAAATGGATTGGAAATGGCACGATCAATTATTCGTCCCATTTGAACTCCATTTCAACTCAATCCCTGTTTTCATGCACACTAATTCGGATTGAACTAGAGTTGAATGAATCCGCCATCGAAACTGCATATATATTTCATTCCTCTAATTCCACATTCTCATTCTCAATCTTAACTGTTTCGGCCATTTGTATTTTTGATGAATTTTTGTTTGAAAATACGGAGTTAAAAGTTACATGTAAACAAAAAAAGGGCGTAAGCAATCTGTTTTGGCACATATCATCTAAACTAGAATAGACAGTTGATAATTGACAGCTAGCTACGTCAAAATTAAAACAAGCAAGTATATTTTTACATATAAATTTGTAATATTTAATTCATAAAATTTAATGATACATACTTAAATTAAAAATATCAAGTATCTATTTAAGGAAAAGTAACCTACGCTAATAATTTTTTGTTTCAAATCGTACTATAATCAATCTTATTAATTAAAAAATTTACAAACAAAAATATTATACTATGGCTAAAGTAATATCACAGGAAACTTTTGATAGTGTTGTCCAAGAAAATATAACAGATTTTTCGATGAATGCTACGGAAGCAGTAGATGAAACTATAAAACAATTTCAAGCGCAAGTATGTATATTACATTTAGAATAGAAATTTTGAGATTAACTTTTAAATTTATATTGAATTATTGAAGGGAATTAATTTAGCAAATATAATTAAAGATTTAACAATAAATGAAGAAACCGGAAGACCATTGCTGAACGAGAGTATTAATAATTTGAAAATGCATATGTCTGGGGTGCAAAAATTAGAAAAGTCAGATCTAATTAAAAATATTGAAATACTTCATTCCGAATGTACAAAGGTTTTATTTAATATATTTTATGTTTTTAATTATAATTAAATATATGTATTTTAATTAGTCAGTACCTCACAGAGTTCTTGCTGGCAAATTAGATGGACATAATTTATTAATTTCTATTATCGATGCAGTATATTTATTATCAAGTAAAGATAGCGATTTGATTTTAAAATCTTTAAAGGCTGGGAATGCATTAACTAATAAACATCCAGATATTTTTGATGCTGAAACATTAGCGATTCTCATAAAAGTAATTCAAAATGAATCTGATAATAATGAAATTATCAGTTGTAGTCTTCAATGGTTAGCAAACGCTTGTGTCATGCACGAAATTAATCGACAAAAAATTGTCAATGCCGACATAATGAAACATTTAAAACCATTCATTACTTCAAAGGATCCAATGGTAAACTTTATTTGAAATTACTAAATGTTGATTAAGGAAAACTTGTTTTTTGTTGTTGTGTTTATTTATAAAAAGAAACTAAAACAAATATATCTTAATTACTAGAAATATTTGTAAAATAGTAATTTTTCAGATTATTCGGGATCTTTGTATTGTCTTCCGATATTTAGTATTAGATGATGATATTCGTGTCGAATATGGTAAAGCTCATGAACATGCTCGATTGATTGCTAGTGAAGTTTTAACAGATCTAACTAAACTAATTGAAGGTACACAGTTTTGTTTGGATGTATTCAAAGTTATTTGTATATACATATATATTTTTTTCCTTTAGAGTTTGACGATGTTAACTTATTGTCTGAACTATGTACAACAATAGCATCACTTGCAGTCCGGCACGAATTTTGTTTAGTGATTGAAAAAGCGGGTGGCCTTAAATTAGTATTAGATCTTATGGTATATTGTGAAACAATTGTGTTGGATTCATATACATATATCTAATATATTTATATTATAATTTTAGACAAAATATCCGACAGATATAAAATTGAACCGAGAATGCCTTAAAGTAATAAAGGCACTTGCAGGACATGATCAAATAAAGATTCATATTATTGAGCAGGGTGGAGCACCCATAATTCGAAATATTCTAGATACTCATAAAGTAAATTTATTTGTTAAAAAAATGATAAAAATTTATTTCTCAAAATTTCTAGAGTAATGAATCGATCGCAAAAATTACATTGATGTGTATTTCAACACTTACATTACGTGTGAAAGAGAATAGTTTAGCATTTTTTGCAACTAATATTCCGGAAATAATAATAGATACTATGAAATTACATCCCAACAGTATACCTGTACAGAGAAATGCTGCTTGGGCCATACGAAATATGGTTGCAAGAGCCAGAGATTATTGTCACACATTTTTATCATGTGATGCAGAAAATTTACTTAACGCAGCAATGGCTAAACATCCAAGTATTTTACAAGATCTTAAGGCTGCTTTAAGAGATTTAGATTGCAAAGTTGATCTTAAAGAAGAGTGGACTGGAAAATCGGAAAAAAAAATTATGAATTAAAATTTACTTATAATGAAACGTTTACATACAAACAATATTCAATTCAATTATTCATAAGAAAATTTTGTATATGCTTATTAAATAATTATTGTTTAACAAAACTATAATCACATAATTTATTATTAAACAATTTATACCACTAAATATTTGATATTTTTTTCTTAACTAAATACATAATTATTTAATACAACTAATCGGTGAAGGATATAATTAAATTATTAATAATTACTATTATTATTTTAATAAAGAAAATTTTATATTTTGAAAACATGTTTTTTACGAGCAATAAATAAAATACTTGAATTTTAAAAAGATTATCTTATTTACAATTTAAAGTAATTTTAATTTAAAAATATCTAAGGAATGATACTAGATGCTAAATTAAAATGTAAGGAACACGTAAAAATAAAAAGGTTTCTTAGCCGTAATTCCAAATTACCACTGCGACTGCAAAACGAAATCCTAAAAAACGACTTTCATAGCCTTTACTAATATTATTTAGATTAAAATTTATAGTGAACTATTAACACATTACAGTCCGCGGACAAATAATATAAACCAGCCCCTGGAACCGAGGTAAAATATAAAAAAAATAGGCTTGGGACCGGGCAAAAAAAAATGTATTTAAGGGATTTAAAGTTTTTCCAGTGGTTTTAGCAAACCACAGTTGTAAACCATATGTAATTATTTTAATCTAATAAAAATCAAATAAATCTTACATACTTAGTTAATCGCGAAGCATGTACAGAAATATTGTAAATATGAAATAGTAACTACTAACAAGTATATACATAATATGTGTATATACATAATATATATTACTCCTATTTCTAAAATTAATTGTAAAGCACAAATATGTGCACACGGACTTTGTTTAAGTTTTATAAAACGCACAAATATGTGCACACGGACTTTACTTTAGTTTTATAAAACGCACAAAAAGTGCACACGGACTTTAATGTGTTAAGTGACCTAAAATTATATGCAAAGTTTAGTTATAAATACTACAAAAGTAAACTGATGATTGACTTAATGTGGCCAGGTTTAGTATTTTGTCGTAACTTAAAAAAAGTTATATTATTTTCGGTGCTTAAAAATTTTATTTTAAATTTATGAACCCAATTATTTGTAATGATATATGATAAACCTAATAAAATACTCGAAATATTTAATAATTAATTTATCTCCATTTTATTTTGTTATAAGTCAATAAAAGTATATTACTTACATAAAAATAGGTGCTTTTTCGTCTGCATCATGATCATCGTCGATATCGGGAGTTGGCAACTGAATTTGAGTTTCATTAAATTTTTGGTTGTCAACTGGTTCGGTATAATTTGTAATCTAAAAAATAAAGAACTATAACATTTCAGAGAGATGTTCAAAATAAATGTTCTATTTTCATAGCATACAATAAACTATGAACATAATAGCAAA
Organism: Empis stercorea; assembly: GCA_949752835.1. Classification (NCBI taxonomy): domain Eukaryota; kingdom Metazoa; phylum Arthropoda; class Insecta; order Diptera; family Empididae; genus Empis; species Empis stercorea. The sequence continues at coordinate 289,647 of OX457087.1, forward strand.
GATACATTAATATGTTGTCTTTAATAATAGTTACCCGCCCAAGTTGTATTAGAAAAACTTACAGGAAGATGTATAATAATATGTAAAATAAAAAATTAATCTAAATTTAAATTTAAATCTTAAATTTTCCTATAGAACACCTTCTTTATATATTTAAAAAAGAGAAAAGAATTACGTATAAAATATTATACTAATTAGATACATATATTTATATATATATGTATATCTATATTAAATACTGGCATCGTATTACGCCCTTTGTTACCTTTCCAAAGAATGGTCACATTTCATTTTTTTGTTGACATTTTAGTACATTAAATAAGATTTTCAGGCTGAAAACATGTTTTGGTAAAATGATAAAAGCACCGCATACGCGACTATAGAATTTTAAATTTGGTTATTTTAATACCTCCTTTCCAGCGAATGGTCAATCATAAATTTTCTGGTACGTTTAGTAGACTACTAAATAAGTGTTTTATTGTATACAATGGACGGACATAAAAGTGTTAACAGCATTTAAAAAAAGGTCAAAAAAGCCCGCGACTATGAAACTACTATTAAGCTGTGCGATATTTTTTCTTAAATAAGACGATTTTAACTATGAATGCATTTGTTCATATGTTTATAAATAATTCTTCGATAACTTTTTTGATGATAGATAACTTTATAAAAGATTTGATAATTATTTACTTGAACACTTATAAAATATATCATTATATCAATATATACTTACAATATCAATTTCACTAACTTTATTGCTACTACTTTGATTTGAGCAATTAATCTGATGATTTATATTAGCTTCATTTCTTAAACTTTCCAAATCTAATGCATTTAATCCACATGGTAATGAAATAGAATTTCTCCTTAGTTTATTAGTAACATTTCTCAATACTGGAATTAAATCACCTGGTAATCCTTCACTAATAATTGTATCGTTTGAACTTTTACAATCACCAGAGTTTTCAAATTCACTGATTTTTATTTCTTTATCACCTGAAACGGTGTGGTCTGAATCAACAAATGGAATTGTTCTATCATCATTTTTTCCATTTAGAACTTGACCAACTGAATATACATTTGATTGTTTTCTATTCATAGCAGAGAATCGAATTTTGATTAGTGAAGCCAGTAAATACAATATTTACACTTTTTTTTTTAAATTAAATAAATGTTTTTAAGTAAATATACATGTACTCGTTGTCTCGATACTACAATTACAATTATTCAAATCAGGTATATTATATACTTGGAAATTATTCATTACTCTACTCACATATTGAAAAAAAAATAAAAAAATATTAACGATTTACTTCCAATATTAAACTAATTATCACTTCAGTGTCAAAGTTTCGCGAGTGACTTTTTTACTATATTGCTATATAAAACAGTATCTTCAAGTATGTACACTCACAGCTAATAACAAACTGAAAACGAGATTGCGAGGTAAATATTTATTAAAATTATGTTTAACATGGAGCTTTAATACAAAATACATATGATAATCTACATTTGGTTACATTATTATTAGGTGAACTAGAAAAATTAATTAAATATTTATTTCAATTTCGTTGACTGGTTAAAAAAGAATTGTAAATAAATATATTTTTCATCTTTCCTTTCGAGATATAATTAAAAATTATAATTTTACGATAATTATCATAAAATGAAACAACAAATTTGTGTTTATTTCTAATGTTGGATTAGAATTAGATATGATTGTAATTAATACAAATAAATTTTAAAACGAGTTTTTTTTTTTTTTTAACACATACAAAGAAAGAGAAACACCGTTTTTTTTAAATTATAGATAAAACTTAATGTTTTTTATACATATACTTACTTTTTAATTATAACAATTAATAAATTTATAAACACAAATGACGTCATATATAGTATGTATTTTATTTCTGATATGTATATTTAACCGCATAAAAAATGTAATTACTATATATTAGATTTCGTATTTTATTAGTTTTAGAATAATTCTTATCGTAAATTTGGATTATAGAAATAAATAAATTTAAAATGTATGCCAATTTGAAATAGTGCTTATCTCTTTTTTTGTTAAACTTAGCACTTAATGTAAACCAAGATTTATTCTAGTCTAGACTCTAGTAGTGAAACCCTAACACACACAATTTTATAATTTGAAATTAATAATCAAGTATGGTGTAATAATTAATAATTATATATATATAAAAATATATATATATATACGGTATTTCAGTATCTATATATATGTATGTATGTATGTATGTATGTATGTATGTATGTATGTATGTATGTATGTATGTATGTATTATATTCAACCTCTATTTACATTTGCTTTATATAATTATTTCTAGTTAAATTTAGAGCCAAAATATAATTTTTAATCAAATTCAAAAATCAAAATACAATATATTTTTATGAGATTTTATTAACTCATCACAATAATATCATGTAATATAATAATTAATATAATATGTACTTAAACATAAATAATTTGCTTCACATATGTCCTAATAATTTGCGTAAATAAAATGTATAATAATCTTTTATTAAATACAATAGTGATAATATATAATAATTATAATAAATGTAAATAATATTCAGCATCGTAAGTAAATTTATAAATAAAAGAAAGTGGACGTTTTCAAAATAATAGCATTGAATTTAAAAACATTAAATTTCATTTAAATAAAAAAAAAGTTTGTTAACACATTCATTTCGAAATATTTGAGATTATTTTTTTTAAATATGTATATAAAATTTAATATTGTGAATTTCTATAATATTTTTCTTATCATATTACGATTGTGTATTTAATTTTTTGTTCCATTAAGTGCAATTATTAAACTACTATTTAATGTATATAATCTTCAAAAAGAAAAATTGGAATGTTATTTTTTTTTTATATAATTTATATTAATTTAAATTTATAACTTTCTTAAATTTCATATTATTTAACTAAATATATATTTCATATCTTTAGTACAATTTTGTTTAAAATATTTGAATAATTATTTGTTTTTATGGCCACAAGTGTCAAATGAAAACATATAAGTATATATAAAAAATAATTGGGATTGCATCAAAGAGTGTTAATATATATTCATAGCTTTCAATGTAATAACAAAATTCAATTCTTTTGTAATAAATACAAGTAGAAAAGGATATTATAATTCTAAATTGTCAAACAGATTTTATTTCAATTTTTAAATATAATGTAATTATATAGAAGCTGTTATTAATTTTTTATTATTCTTCATAAAAAAATTAGGAATTACTTAAGATGGTGGTTGATATACATATTTATTCCTCCTCAAAAACCAAAAATAATAGAAAAACCAAAACATTATTTTATATATTTCAATATACTTAATCTTCGTGTAACGTATTTAAAATAAAAGCAGCAGAATAAACTAATTAATTATTAATAGAAGAATAAATGAAGAGAGGAATATAATCTAACGCATTTTTATATCATTAAATCAAAAGTTTATGTATTATTCTTTCAAATAAACTTTATCATAAAGGTTTTACTTATATATATATATATATATTTTATTACACATATATGAATATATATTTTACTGCTTCTTATAATAGCTGTCTTCTAAAGATTTGTATCCTCAATTGTATTGTAGTAATTCATTTGCATTTTGGAATATTCAGCCGCACAATGGACGATTTGTTGAACCAGTCTTCCAAATTTTTGTAACCATGTCAATATATTTTTAATAATTTTATTCAACACTACTACTTTATATTTAAAAAATTAATTTAATAGTTAACCGCACTAATAAATCATAATATGTAATTTTTGTATTTTTATTTAATAGAATTTAAATTTTTTTTTTAATTTACCATCTTATATCAACTACCATCTTATTCAATGATTTTTATATAATTATTTTTTACTTAGAATATTTAAATAAAATATATAAAATGAAATACAATAAATTAAAATTAAAGTGATTTCGTCACAGATGGTTTGCTGTTGGCGAGTAAAAACTTTTTTAAGAGTGTTTTGTTTGAATAACAATATTTATTTTATATGAATATATAAATTTTTGAACAAATTTATATACGATTTCATTATATTCATTTAAACTATATTGATATTTTTACAATAATATTAGTTTTTTTTATTCTTTAATGCTGGGTTTTATACATATGACGTCTGTGCAGGAAAAATAGAACGAGATAGTTTATTTATTATGCACAATTTAATATGTGCGAAAAGAACAGCAATTTGTCATTTGATATTTTTCATTTTACAATAGATAATTTTTATTTTTACCAGGTATAATTTTCTTGCAAGGGATATTTTTCTTTTTGCAATACTTAAAAACGTAGTATATTTTTTTAAAAACCATAGATAATCCTTCTTGTATGATATCACAGTTTTTTTGATATTTGACGTATTGCCATTTAAAAATTATATTGTTTATTTTTTTTTTTTTACATGGTGAAGAAGTTTTTAGAAATAAAATATATGTTCTAAAAACTTCTAACAAAAAAAATCTCTTTGGGAATAATAATTAACAAAACCAGTTATATATATGGTTTTGTTAATGTTTATTTATATTTTGAGATTTGATAATTTTCCATATGATTTTGAACATATATGATAATTCATAAATTTCCCTTGTGCAGCGATCTATTTTTTTCTCATGTAAACATATATATATAATATATTATATATAATTATATATATATATATATATATATATATATATATATATATATAATATATTATAATATATTATCTCGTTCTATTTTTCCTGCACAGACGGCATATTTTTATCATTACGACTCAGCATAAATCGTAAAAGTGGGATGCATATTTTTTTAATTATGTCAGTGTTAAAAATGTAAGTCTTCTTTTTTTTTTCTTTTATTTATATAGAGGAAAATTTAATGATGATTATTAAGCTTACATTAAAACGGCATATAATTAGATAGTTATATTTTAAAATGTTAATCACCAGTATCTTCCCATTTTCGTTCTTCCATTATTCTATCAAAACAGTCCGCAAGAAAAGCATGCTAAAAAATAAAATTTCCATCAATTCGAATTATTTTAATTTAATAATACAATTTTTTCGCGGTTGTTATCATAACTTGATGTGCAAAATTGAAACGCCGATAAGAATAAAATCCGTAAACAAATGTATATAGTTTAATAAATACATTAGTTTTCTGTTATTTTTAAATATTATTTCCAAAATTCCGTATATTTAAAATTATTAGAGATTAATTTATTTAAGAACAATAATAATAATGAAACTAAAAAGATATATTTAATTAATAAATTTCAACGATCTTCAAATATTAAAAATCACAAATTTAAAGTTCGATATTTATGTCCCCGGATTTTCAAGTTTCCGAATTATATTTATGTGATTATGAAGTTTTCCAATTTTATAGTTTACTTACATATGGCGTGTATACTTTAACCCATCTTGGTGTCTTATCACTACGATTATACTGAAAGCAAAATGACATAGATTCCTCATCACTTTCCCATCTTGTGATTGTGTCCCACATTAGTTCAACCATTTGGGCCTCTAGGGCGCCATCTTCACGACATGCATGAAGACGGAAACTTTTAAAACCTATATTTGAGTGAAATTCATTTTGTTAATTCATGATTGCAAATAGTAAGAAGTAATTTCTAAGCTACACTTCTAATAATATTTTATAGATTTAATACTATAATTTTTAAGTGATAATAATGCTTTTATAAAAAATTAAACAGTTTATAAATGAAGTTTATAAATGAAATTATCACAACTAGATATATCTTTAATTTTAAACGATTTTGTAGCCATTTTATATTTTTAAAAGCAAATATTGAGAACACATTAGAAAATTATATATCTTTTAAGTGCCTTAATAAATAAATTAAAGTCATTTGTATCACTCATATAATTAATCCAAATGCTTAGTTATATAAAATCTTGCAAAAACGAATCTTTTGCATATTTTTAGGTGCTATATAAATTGAATATTGGATATATTTCATATTATATTATGTTGCATTAAAATCAAAATTATAGAAAATTTAAATAATAATAATTAATTTTCCTGGAACAATAATCTTGGAATTACCAATGTTTGAAAAAATCGAAATGAAATACTAACCAATGGATGGTACTACATGTCCTTCTTTACGACTGTCACATGAACAATGCGGGAAGACAATATCTCCATATCCTGGTAAAATTCTTGCCAATGCTAAATATTCTGATGCTTTTTTTGCATCCTGTAATGCTTTCAATTCATATAATCGTCCTTCAGCTCTAATATGTCCACGATTTACTTCGTCAACTGCCTAATATACATAATAATAAAAAAAATATATATATATAATAATAAAAAATTAGTTGTTTGATTGATATTACTTGATAAAAAATGAATGTTGCTGCTTGTTCTCCATCCGGTAGCGACAGCTCTTTCTCAACCGAAAAGAGCCATCTTTTAACACACAAACAGGTGCTTGAGGCTGTACTATAATTTTGTACATATAACTGATGTGGAATCTCATGCGGTTGAAGTTTTCTTTCTACAGAAAAAGAGAATATTTTCAAAACATTGTAGCTTTAATTTACTATGTAAATGAAATACCAAAATTATATTCAACTATTTCAAATAGATAAAAATACTGCTGCGTATATGATGTTAAATTCGCACGTTGTACTAATATATCCCAAACAATTTGAGCATTTGCGGATTTCTTAATTGATACTGTTGTAACTTCATGATCAGGTAACATTACTTTTATATCAACAGGTGATGCTGATATATCATCCTCTGAATCTGTTAGGAAGTCTTGAACAGCATCACTTTCCGCAATGACTCTTACTGCGCACACTCTCTCTAAATATTGCTCAAGTCCACGACGTCTTGCATCTAATTGTTGTTCACTTAATTGAAATGGCCATTTGCCAGGTAATTTCGGAAAATTAAAACCAACAAATTCCTTACGCAAAATCGAGTGTAAATTAGAAAATTCTCTATAACGTCTGGAACAGAGTTGGCGTCCAGCCATGTGTATATTGAATGCAATATATCTCTCGCCATTACGATTGATAATATTATAATCTGGTATGCTAAAATATTCTTTATTAAATTTACATAGCAAAATATTTTTTAATAAATACCTAATAGGCAAAGAACGTTTTTCTGAATAATCTATATAGGAATAGCCACCAGAATCATCTTGGGGTTCAAGACGTTCTGCTTCCTAATTTACAAAAAAAAAAAACAAATTACAAAGTAAATTTAATTGGTAATATGCATATAAATTTTATAATTTAAAAAAATGTAATTAATATACCTGTTGTGTCACAGATATTACAGTTAATGTTAAACAATCACCACCAGATTTGATTAGATCAACAACCTGTTTGTGAGTAGCTCCTTCAACACTTACATTATTCCTGAAACAAAAATAGCGATTGAATTAATTATGTTACTACTTAGTAATGAAAAATTTAAATAAAAAATTAGGAGAATCTGTATTATATTTTGAAAATACCAATTGAAGATTATTCATAAATAAAAGTATGAATATTTTGAGGATTTTTAAAAATTTATAATAAAATATTTGTTTATAATTTGAATTTTTAAACATTGAGGCTGTACTATTATTTTGCATTAATATTTTTAAAGAAATATATAAATACAAATAAATTTTTTCAATGAAATTACTTATAATTTAATTTGAGGTTTAAAAATTATACGGAATAATAATAAAAACTACTCGGAATCAAAATCTTATAAATACTTTTTTTTTGTTATTGAATCCATAAATAATTATTAAAAACATTGTAATAATAGTAAATAATTCTTATTTAATACCGTGGTGTTTCACTGTTATTTGAAAATATCCGACATTGTTCTTCTAAATATTGTATAGAATTAAAACACAACATTATAATTTTGTCTTATATTTCTTTTCGTCTTTTCGATAGTAAAAATTTATTGATATAATCAAGCAATAGCTTTTCGTTGAATATTTCCAAATTAATGAATGAATGATTTAAAAACTGGTTCTCAACTTGACCTCGCAATTCATATTACATATACATTTATATTATGCAATATAAATTGCCGATAATATAAATATGTTATCGATAATTTAATTTAAGTTATCACTATCATAAAGATGTGGAACACTTTTTGTAAGTGCTGATAAGAAATTTAATTATACGAGTTCAAATTTTCCATTTGAAATATTGTGAAAGTTTCTAACTCAGCAGTTTTGCGATGTTAAACTTATTTGATGTATTTTCTTTAAAAATTATATCATAGAGAAATATATATAATTCTAATTCCGCTTATAGCGCACTCGTTTATAATACAATATACTTATTGCTGTGATTTAATATTGTATATAAATAATAACATATTTATATATAGTATTTATATTGAGTCAAGTAGTTTTTTGTTGTAAATTTCAAAAATTTCATAAAAGATAGTCAACATCTTTTTCGAAAAAGCTTGATCTTTTTTCGAAAATTGGAGACTTTTTTTCGAACATTGAAAACTTTTTTTTCGAACAATGGTGTTTTGTTTTCAGAAACATTTTTTTTTTAAATTAATTTGTTTTAATCTATAGAGAAAATTTGAATAACACTTTTTAATGATTTATTTTCCTAGAATAATAATCTTGGTAGGAATAGCACAATATTAAAAAAAAAACCGTCACAATTTTGACCTATATATTTAAACTGTAGGTTTCCAGTGCATTACGATTTCGGCTTGTCATTTTCCCACGGTCTATCCAGTACGCGATGTTATTGGTCTTTCGACTGTCTATATCTAGCGCAGGACAATCAATATATTATCAATTCAAGCATTCAAGTTGTACAAACAAAACTGCACTCATCAATTAAGTGATGTGCAGTCAATTAAATTCATTTTGAAATTTTTTCAAAATATTTTTCAATTTTTTCGTACTGTTTGCGTCTTAAATCTTCTTCCATTGTTTTTTTTTTCTTTGTTGATCAAATGATTTTTGACTGTTTTTTTTCTTTGTTGTTAAAATGACTTTTAATTTGTTTTATTTTTGATTCTATTGAAGTGGAACATTGTTGATGATCAGCGGTAGCATTTCTTTCCATCCCTACATGCGCTAGAATCCAGTTTTATGACAAATTTTCTGTGTTCTGCATAGTTTCCTTCATATCATATTCGATAGCTGACAGTTTTCCTTCGAATACTGTTGAGTTTTCTTGTATACTGTATTAATTTGGCTGAAACGTCACAATGTACAGCAACCAAAGCACCTGTATTTGAGTTTAACAGTGACCCGTCAGTAAGTCAGTATATATTCTATCCCATACAACCATATGGTATTTGATGATAAGTGTATCTGGAACAATTTATTTCATTTTATCTCTGTTGTGTGTTGTGTTGTCTTCTTACACTTTCATTGATGCTATTTTGCAGCTGTAGTTAAATAACATTTGGGTTTTTAAGATGTCATGTTCGGTGGATATTTGAAAGTTGTTCGTAAAGCTTCTTAACGCTGCAACTGCTCCGATAATTATTCCAAATACGTTATTTTGTTATGTTTCTAATTTTGGTTTTTCAGGTTTGCTGATTGTTGAAAATAATTCTGCGCCATATTTCACGTTTAATCAATCTGATGAACCACCCCATTTGCAACCTGCTAGTCTTTTCAGGACACTTGATTTTTTTGTACTTTATTCTGAATCTGTTCGATGTGATTTATCAATTTATCATGTTAAGTTTACTATACAATGTTATTCCAAGATATGTTGTTGAAGATTATCTACATTATATATATTATCTATCAATGTCATCTATTTTATGCTTCAAGGTGAAATTTGGTATGTTGTTTTATTTTACCTTATTTTCGTTTGTCCAACAAATTAGAATCTCTACAGCTGACATATGTCAGTATTCTCAGCTGTCCAAAGCTGTGGAGATTGTAAGATGAAGATCCTGTATTTAAACTACATATATTTCATATTATATTTTATTTTTTCCCAAAAAATAATATGTAAAGGAATTCCCTTCACTTATGATAGTAATACCTCATAGTACACGAGTTAACTCTGCGGAAATATGCGTTTCACAAACTCAGGGTTTGTTTTTCATATTTTTCAGTACCTATCTATATTTTTAATCTTCTTAGAAAAAAAATGGTTACTAAAACAGGACTAATGTAGAAGGACCTTTATAAATTTGTTTATCATACTTATTGTTGTCTGTAAAGTAATACATTTAAATTTACTGATAACTAATTTATCTACCTTGCAATCACTAGATCAATTTTAAAAAGGAGATGCTACTTTCATGTACACATTGATATTAATAACAGTAACATTTTATATAATTTCAATCATTATAATATAATAGATTAATAAATATATATAAAATTTAATTGATACACTTACACTTCGAGAATTCTATCTCCTTTACGAATACCAGCTTTTTCAGCTGCCCCATTTTCTAATACAGCACTGACATGTTGTAGCGGGGCGTAAAGTTCACCATTGATAGACCGTAATTGTCCTCCTTCAGATATTTGACCACGTACATTAAATCCAAATCCTGTTTCTGTTTTTGTAATTGTAACAACTCGAGGGCCGAAAGCAGCACTCATTTTAGATATAATAAATTCATTTCTTTATCACAAAATGCAAACAAAATAATTTCACACTTTCAACCAATTGACATGACAATAATGATGACAGAAAAACTTGAAATTAAAAATTCACAATTTTACTTTTCCCAGCAAATTTTTTGTCTTGCCATACAGATCCAAGGCCACATACAGATTCATATAACGGTTCCAGCGTTGCAAAGAGCAGCACTTAAAGTGAATAAAGTGCCAGTGCCAGAATCGATTCGAACCGTTCGTTTAGAAAAGAAATTATAGTCACAATGTATTCGTTCCGTTTATATAAAAAAAATATGTTTAATCTCTATTTTATGTATTAAAATAAATATTTTCTGCATTTATTATACAATACTGGATGCTTCTTAACATTTTCAATAAACTCCCCCATAATAATTCAAAAAATTTAAATTTCAAATGTATAATTTATATGTTATGTCATTCGACCCATCCGGCAAAGTTAAAATATTTTTAACTCTTTTCGAATGAATTCGTTTCGACACGTTCATTGTGACTTGCAATCCGGCATACCATATGAAATATATGGGGCTGTCAAAATTTGAAATTTTCGATCAAATCACTGTGACTGCCACTTAAAAAAATCGTTATGCGCGAAACACAATGCTAGCGTTGGCTCTGGCTTAGCTGTAACTGTAGCGTTAGGCTAGACCAAATACAATGGTGGCGTTGAAAATTTTATTAATATATGTCAAAATAATTTTACCGCGCAAAAAATAATATTTTATGTTAATAATGTAAATGTAAAGTATTAAAAATATTATTTTTTTAAAGAAATAATTAAATTTGAACAATTTTTAGTAGTTTTATTTTCAAAAGTTAAATTTTTTTTAAAGTGAAGTAAAGTGAATTAGACATACAGAGTGTTTTCTTTTCTTCATTCTGTAGAAGGAATAGAATATTGATGATGTCACGCCAGAATAAACCAAACGCACTCAATTAAAAGAATGAAAAAGGATAAATGGAATATTTTTTGACATATGTAAAATGAAATGCTTTTTTTGTTTACATATTTATATATGCTAGGATGAATTTTAATTGGTATAGTTTGAATTATACAAATATTATGTATGTATATGTATTAATATTATGTATTTATATGTATGTATATATTTATATGTATATATATAATTATTATATATTTATATGTATGTATATAATTCTAACCTCTTAAGCCTTCTATATTATATAGTTCGTTGGAAAAAACAATAAACATAAACAATGAACTGATATTAAGAACAAACATAAATTCTCATTGTGACTGCTATGTTTGTAACTGCGTAAGACAGCAAATAGAGTGCGAAATGAAAGCGATATTGTAACTCCAGGGTTAGTTCTCACTGGGTTATAGCCAAAAGCCAACTCTTTATTTAACAAACAAGCCATTAGCCTGTACAACGATTTACGATATGATTTTATTAAAATGGCCGATCAAGAATTGGTGAGTTCTCTATTATTTTTGCTTATAGTAAAATAATATTAAAAATATACAAAATTAGTCCATATATTGTTCAAATATCTGAAAATTTCGAAGAGGAAATAAGTGGTACTTAACTTTGCATGATTAATTTGATATAATCAAAAACGTGTGTTGATCAAACAGTTGTCAAATTCTTAATGAAAACATTCTCATTCCAAGAATACAAAAATGCTAATCATAAATAGGTATTTTGCAATTTGTTAATCATTTAATGAAATTATCGTAGAACAATTATTACAAAGTATATTTTAAATGTATTGTTTACCTATGCACATATAGAATATAATATATTGTGTATCGGAATTTAGAAATAGGATAATCGACGGATGAATATGTTATATTAATTAACATCGGAAAAATATAAAGATATAGCTACATTTATACTTATTGGACTTTTCACATTCATGTTCCAATTATTTATTAATCAGTATTTAATCATTTAAATTAATATGGTACCTATTAAAGTTGTGATATCGTGACATCATGAAAGTTACATGTTAATTGGTTGATTTTGTTGGCGAAGAATATGTGTAGTACTAAGCACCACAGCACAGTACCATCGTATTTAGATTTGTCTACAGATTTAAATTCATACCGTATTAAAGGAATATCACTTAGTTAGAGTATAGAAACGAGATGCTATAGTTATAAAAAGTGTCCTTTTTTGTGGGGGGAAAAGAGATTTTTTTGCAGTGACGGCTTTAAATTGCTATTGCCAGTGAAAAGCTCATTTTAAAAAAAAAAACATTTTTATAAATGTTATTTACATTTATTAAAAAATGTTAAATATTTGTTATTTTGTAATTGTAATAATATTAATTAATTGTTATTTGCCGCGTTCAGCAAAATCTAGCAATTCATCTAGTGCTCTAGCAATTTTTCTACTGGACGGTTATTTTTTCGAGTGCTCGAGTATCGATTTGACAATTATTAGATTTGAAATCAAAATATCAGCATAAAAATGCAAAAATGTATAACAACGAACTGATATAGCTCGTTGGTTTATAAATACAATAAAATTAAATGTGGTTTCATTACCTCCCATTTAATTGTTCCAAAACTAAAATTAAAATAAAATAAAATTTACTAAAAATATTCCAAATTTATGTACATATTCAAATTGTATGGTTATACACAATTATATAATATGTACATTTATGTTCATAATCAAATTCTGGCTATGTGCATAATTTAAACTTCAGAAGGCCCTAAATGCCCAAATTAATTATCTTGATTGTTTAATATTAGCTCAATTGACACTAATGGTTTGATCAAAATAGATGTTGTGTTATATTTAAAAACTACTGTCCCAGGGCAGCCCCACCTCGTTATTCACTTTTAGCAGGAAAAGGTTTAGATTTATTAATACAATATATTATATATACTTATACAAAACTATAAGTGACACAAATAAGTGTTTTTCTCGAAATGATGAAACAAACTTTTTTCTCACTTACAATTTTCGATATAACGATATCTCGAAGTGTGTATGTATTATACTTAAATATTAACTCCTACAAACTTCATGAGGAAATCAAAAAAAAAATTAGTTAAACAAATAAAATTAATTTTCGTTTAAAAAACATTTTTTCAGTTCATTATAAGAAATAGTTTAATTTTTTTATAAATATACATATATGTATTTTTGATATTTCTAGTAGTTTTATTTCTATAAAATTTGACAAATTCTTTAAAAATATATGTATTAAACATTTACTAATTCAATATTCTAGTATCTAGTCTACTGTTCACACCCAACACAAAAAATTATAATAATATTTTACAAAATTTATTGACAAATTAACTTCGCTCATATATGTATAAAAAAGGGGAGAAAACGAGAGAAGATTCGACTTAATTCCTTAACAATTTTATAGAGCCAAAGAAAGTTTAAAAAATAATGTAGTTTCGCAAGAAGTAACCCACGAATTCTTTTTTGAAGTTAAAGAAAAAATATCATAATTTACAGCTGAGTGAAATTTTTTTTAACGTACATAGTTCAGTGATCGCTTTGTTGAACAACTAATTTATACAAATGTAAATGCACATAATATGTAGTTTAATATTTTTGTTTATAATAGTTGTGATTATATTAAATAATTATCATATCCGCATTTATAATAATTTGGTTTAAACAGTAGAACTTTAAAAAAGTAAACTAATATATTATAATGATTCAGGATAATTATATAAAATCTGTGAATCAGACATTTCATTCATTTTTAAAGGTAAATTATTTTTTTAATACATTTAATTTTGAAATGAAATTAGTAAATTATTTTTTTAATACATTTAATTTTGAAATGAAATTTATATGATTACTAACCAACTACATGGAATGATTAGTGTTATTATCTTCAAATAATCAAATTCGAATATTTTTTTTAACATATGTATACAATCAAATTGTAAAAATATTATATATATTTTTAATTATTTTTTAAGTTTTTACCACACCCAATTTCACTGCTTAATTAATTTCAACAAAAAATTAAATAATTTAAAAAACAAATTTAATGAATTGCAATTATCTTATATTTTTCATAACTCTTCACCTGTTACTAATAAATACAGGATTTTTTTAATATTTATGACTTTTTAAAAATGACTCTGTACTGAAAATATAAGATAATTGCAATTCATTAAATTTGTTTTTTAAATTATTTAATTTATTGGGATTAGATGGAATATCTTCATTTTAACTAGATAATACCTATTGTTTAATTTTTATCATTTATCAACAAAAATATGATTAAATAGCCAGACATAGTATAACTACATGTTATTTAATTTAAATTATTTCATATAAATTATTAGTGATAAATAAACTGATTATTAATCTAAAACATATTAATTAACAATTTTAGGCTGTAAAACAGTTCATAGAACACGTTAACAAACTTAGCTGTACTTCTATTCGGAAAAATGTGTCACAGTCTACAGCTATAAAATTTTTATATGCAAGAAAATTTGATGTTGCGCGCGCAATTACTCTTTATGAACAGCACGAATTAATAAGACAAAAAGAAGGATTATATAATTTTGATGTTACAGTTGAACCTCTCCGATCCGAAATAGAAACGGGGAAATTTACAATGCTGGTATAATAAAATAGTAATTTTTTTATTACTAGTTAGTTATACTAAAAATTATTCTATTTTAGTCAGCAAGAGATTCAAGTGGTGCTGCAATTGCTTTATTTACAGCTAATTTACATAGACCTATGGCTGTTACGCATAAAACAACACTACAGGGAATAGTTTATCAATTAGATGTAGCATTACAAAGTGCAGAGACGCAAAAAGCGGGATTAGTATTTATATATGACATGAGTGGATCAAAGTATTCAAATTTTGATTATGATTTATCACAGAAAATCCTAACATTATTGAAGGTAATTTTCTATTCTATAACACGTCTGGTTGCCGAATTAAATAACTACAAATTAATTTTTAAAAAAAGACACTTAATTTTCCATTATAAAAACGAAGTATTACCTTACAGCATATACTTAAAATTATAGTAAATATGTAAAATACCCCATATTGCTTCAAACCTCTATAAAAAATTTCCTCAATGCTCCTGAATAAATATTAATAATACAATAGCTTATGCTCATCTTATCGCGCGTGTTTATATATGCTCATGGTCATGTTATCGCATGTTTACATAAGAGATGTATATTATATTGATAAGATTTTTCATATAGCTCAAAATTATACTATCAGATTCAAATTATAGAATTTCATAGCTAGTTAATTTTCCCCGTAATTAATTTCCGTACAACCTTCTGTACTGCATTGAAGAATTATGAGTGGAGATTTTGTTTTCCAATGACAATAATAACTATATGAAAATTATTAGATATTATTTTTCAAGTCCCGCAGGTGCATTTATGCTAATTTTGATAGTAAATAATGTGATCTAAAACATAAAAAACTGTCAATTTGGAAGAGTGCTTCACATCCCCTTTTTGATCCACCTAGGATTTAATAAAAACGAAGTTTTAAATAAAATTTGAATTTTTTTTTAAAACTCCCAATGTTATACAATGTCGATATTTTTACCAGTTTAAAATGAAGAGGGGTGAAGATACGGGTCAGGTTTTTGTATGCAAGGTGTAAAATAGTATTGCTAAGAAACTAATTTTTAATTTTTTTTAATATAGTCCACCCATGCGTTGTGTAATATGTTTCACTAATTAAGAAAATAATTACTTTAGAAAATAATTTCTCATTTATTTGGTCTCCGCGAAGGGGATAGATTGTGTCATAGATGAATCCTCTGCCCTACTTAAAAGAGATAGGGGGTAATTTTTATATATATCTATATTAGAAATAACGTTTTATACAAAATGTGACTTATTAAATGGCGATTTGAAATTTCCAAAATTTAATTTTAATATTTATTATAAAATACGGGGCTAGGAGCCTGGTCTGTGAATTGTTGTGATGTTATTTGCAAGGCGTCTATTAATATAACTATGAGAACCGATTACATATAAGTGTGTTTTTTCTGTGCACAAAATTGTCCGTTTTCAACGCAAGTAGGGTTGTAGGTAAATTATTCAAAAAAGGATATCATATACATACATAACTTTCCATCTTTACTTTATTTACCTGTCCTAATAATATTTCTAATCATATTATTCTGAGCATTTTTAAATAAATCATGTATTTTTACCTTGCGTACGGCGGGGCACGATTTTGCTTCATATATTATAAATATATGAAGCTTTGGCGCGGTCAAGATAGCGAAAAAATTTTTTTCGAGATTTTGATTCTTTTGACTTTTTTTAGATGTCGGAATCAGAATCAGCAAAAAAATTTCGTGTTCGCCGTACGCAAGGTAAAAATACACATTTTTAAACGCTTAGAAATAGCACAAGGCCCCCTACCGCCTAGTGCGATTTTCGCAAACTTAGTTCCGAATTCGGATTTTTCGTACTGCGTAATGCGAGATTCGCAAAAGTTGCGAATGCGAAAATAGCAAATAATCCGATTGAGTTTAATTTTCGCAATTGCCTACTATGTACATATTGCTAAATTCGCATCTTTTATTACAAATTTTATTCGATAACAAATTTTCATTCGAACAGTACACATTGACTGTTATTTTTCTATTGTTTTTGAAAGTTATGAAAATTTTAATATAATTTATATTAAAATAATTTATATTAATTTTCAATTAATTAATTAATATAATATAGTATATTATATTAATATAGTATTATTAAATTATTAATGGGTTTCGCATTATTATTTGAATAATAATTGAAATTGAAAAATGTGTAAATATTTATTTACATAGTCAAATGAAAATGGTCAATTGTAAATTAAGTTATACCTAATTAATGTCTGTAATATTATGTTAATAAAATTTGTTGATTAATGGCCATGAAATTAACAAGTCGTATTTTAATTTTTAAATTGATTCTTTTGGTTATTGCCTTATTAATTTATTAATTATTGTTACATAACTATGTGTTTTGTAAGGAAAGGTTATTTATTATTTATGATATGATTAAAATAAAAATCCGTAAAGTAAATTGTAAATATTTTCATTATTGCTTTATTCATTTCATTCATTTTATTTTACTTTGATCATTTAAATTTGATTAATTTTTATATTTAAATAAAAAATTATGCCAAAAGATTGACAAATTATGCCAAAATATTGAAAAATTATGCCAAAATACGAAATAGTATATGGCAAAACTAATTTCGGATGCGAATTTCTTACGCGGTGCCAATGGTTGCGAAACACGCAACTCTGTTTTGCGAAAATCGTATGATGCGAATTTTTTACGCGGTAGCCCGCAAGGACTCGTCCAATTTGTACAAAAATTGAAACATAATAAAGTAATGATGAAAATTGATGTTGATTTTAAAATTGATTTTATCATTTCCCTGCCACTCCCTTCGTGGAGCGTTCAAATCGCACAATTGTGTGCACCTCAAAAAAACACCTAAATATAGTGGGATCTGTACATTGTTTCACATGTACAGAATAGTTCTCAATTACAAAATTAATACTTCACATGTTTTTAGCATTTTGCAATTTTGGGAATGCCTGAAATTATATATTCCGACTGAATTTCAGTTTTAATCCGATTAAAAGTTATTTATTTGAAAGAATTAGAAAGGAGCTATAAGCCTGAAGTTAAAGAAAAAAATTCATCCAAAATAGAATTCAAGAAACTGTCAAAATTAACAAAGCTAGAACATCAAGTCTAGACAAGTTTAAATAAAACTCATATTGTAATGCGGATAAAAATCCAATGGCGATCTCCACGGAAATAGGTATTGACAAACAATGGATTTACTTATTACAAAATGATCAATCCCTGTAATATGGTGTTATGATGTTATACACTGAGAATCCAAAAGAAACAGTAGCCATGTTTTTTTCTAGCTGATGAAACTGTTTGTATTTGTACCTTCTTCGGAATGCAACAAAGCACTTTTTCCTGCAAGCTACGAAGAATTTGCCGATATTTTCATAATTAGTCGTTCTGGTTTCTCGCTATATAAACTTCATATACGTTATGTGGAAAGATATTATTCAGCATTTTTGGGTTGATTAAAATTAGAAATAATTCTTCATGGTAATGGAACATCGTCATCGCTAACTTCTTGATTTGAAATTAATTGCCGAAACACAATGCCAGCTTTGGCTGTGACTGTAACTTTGAAAAAGTTTCAACATATGAAAATCAATAGAAATAAGCACAATGCTGACTGGGAAAAAAGCCACCGCCGAGTTTCAGCAATGCTGAAAAAATAACGCCAGCGCTAGAAAATTTATATGGCACTACTGGCAATTATAAGTTTTGGGGGCAATTTTTTGTTAAATATATATATGTATTATATAGGCAAATTTTGCGCATACAATTATTTTGACATATGTATATTAATATTTTTTTCAACGCCAGCATTGTGTTTGGGTCTAGCTTTAACGCTACAGTTACAGTAAAGCCACAGCCAAAGCTAGCAGTGTTTCGGCCATAATGTTTGTATTTATAAAACAAAATGACACAATAATAATATTAGGGTAGGGAGTCTCGTATAAAACCTACGCCACTGATTCAATTCCAATTTATGCGCCCAGAAGAGATTTATTTTATTCCAACAGGTAGATTAGAAATGCGTCATCAGAAGTATTGAAATTCATCACTATTAACTGTCATACTTTTTTTAATTCTATAGAACATTATGCTATTTATATTATTCATGCATATATGTATAATCAATACAAACTTTTGCATATAAAACAGAAACAATACAACACACAGTGAATACAATTTCATAAAAATTTATTCATATAAATTTTGATCTCTTATATAAAAACAGTTTATTATTATTTACCTACACAAAATTTTATATTACATTGTAAATAGAATCATGTATTATATTATAGAATGGTTTTATTTATAATACAAAATATATATGCTTCGAAATGCGCATAATCGTTTCCTCAAATCGATCTTAGCTCGTTCCGTTTTCCGCTTCGACGCCATTGCCATATTGTTTGGTAGTCCAATATATATATTTATATATATAATATATATATGTAATATCAAATAAGTATTTATAATATATATAATTTTGTCGTTAGTTTGATATATCTAAATTTCTCATAATAATATTATTATTTATTTCAATGCGCTGAGAATTTCTATAAAATAAATATAAAATAGTACGTGTTAATTATTTCAAAATTACAAAAAAAAAATTTGTTTTTTTTGGAGGATAAGTGAAACATTACTAAAATAACTTATTTTCGATTGCTTGTGAAAAGTAAACTCTTTATAATAATACAATACGAAATTGACAATTATTAAAATTTTCTTTAAAAAAATTACTTGTTACGAAAAATGAAAATTCTTGTACACAAAAAAACAAAAATGGAAAATTATTATATACATAGAAAATTATGAATTTTTTTTGCAAATGTGCTGTGAATAAAGAAAATGTAATTGTAATATATTATCAAAAAATTATATCAAATATCCAATTATTTGGTCATTTGTCTTTTGTATTCTAAACTAAATTGAACTAAAAGTAGAAGATTTTTAAAATAAATAATCATAATTTCAAATTATAAATGTATAATAAAATGTATTTCACATTTTCAATATTCTAATCATTTTTAGTGTTTAATTGTAAATTTAAAAAAAAAGTCTGTCATGGTTATTAAATTTGTAGTACTATTACATAAAACGAATATAAAAACATATTTGATAAACTTCTAGAATTCGATAATAATTTATATTTGTTATGTGAGAATTATATATATGAAAATTGAAAACAATAAATTGCCTCTTTACCATATAAAGTAAATTAATATTCTAAGAAGCCAAATATTCGTAAAAATTTGTATATTCCATACATACAGTAGTGGTGCATAAGGTAAGCCTTTAAGTTTTTTTTTTGCCATATCCAATTATTTGGTCCCAAAATCGTCATCATTGCTAATTGAATTATGTATTTATTACAACCAAAAAAATGTTTAGTCGTAAAATATGTATAACTTAACTTCACTTCACCAAATCTTCTGACGTAGTCATCATTTTTTATGTTAGTGTATATAGAAATTTGTACTTAAAATTATGATTTGAATACATTTTTTATAACCGATATAAATATCTATAAAAGTTTAAAAGTTTCTGTTACCATTAAAATAGTAATTGAAAATGTTTGTTTTAATTTTAATAGTATAAAATAATAATACATTTAATATCAAGTCAAAAACCGCCATAATCGCCCACTACTATATCTCCTCTGATTTGTGATTTTCTCATGTTGTGCGCATTGTACAAGATATCATATAGTATAATAATATACGAAACGAGTATATAAATTTATATACATACACATACATATATAAAAAAAATATATACATATATATAATATGCATATATAATTCTTTTATTTTGATGAATTTTTCTTATTAAAAAAAGTAAAATTAACCTAGAAAAACTACAATTTAATTTTAATTATGCATAATATATCCATATGTATATATTTTAATTATTGATGAATGTTTGTGGTATAATATTAGAATTTTATTATCAATGCATTTTCGCACAATTTCTGGGTAAGCGGATTTTCTTTAATAATGATAATTCAAAGTATTTAAGCTGGAGAGTTTTCATTTTATTATAAAGGAATCAGGTTAAGGGCAAATTTTGATTTCTTTGCTCTCATTTAAAATTCTATAGTAGTTTTCCAAAGAAGCCATTCGATTTTTAGTGATTTAAAAAAAAAATCCCTTATGTTAACTGTTAACGATTTTCTGTCCGTCCGTCTGTCCGATGTAAACAATAAAAAGCAGTTATTTCACATAGTTACTGTACACACAAGTTTATGATAGACACACCGATAGAAAGCTTGATTTATTGAGAACCAGATGTAATTGATATAATTTTAAAATTCGGCCAGTAGGCGGCGCTATTCGCATTTTGCCAAACCATCTTTTTCCGAATAAAAATGTAATAATCGTGCTGGATAGCCACGATTGTAGGCGCTGAATACTAAAATATATAAAATGTTAATTTATAAAATGAGATTTCCTCCAATAGTCAATAAGCGCCAAAAACTAGGTTTATGGCGCATATGAGGTAGTAAGTAGTAGTCTAAAATCACAGCTGTTATAATTTTAATTTCTGCCACTAGAGGGTGTAACATATACTCAAAATATGCATTTACAGTAGATAATTTAAAAAAAGCCCATAATTATAAAACTACTGATCAGTAGTTCGGCTGCGCGGCATTTTTTATTATATTGGATAAAATTTTCTTCAATTTTAAATTGAACTAGATAATGATTTTTTTAATTGTTATTTTTTATTAATTAGTTAAAGCTTAGTTAAGAATAACGAAAAATGTAGTACATTACACATTATGCCCGAAAAATGTATACATATACCTACATACCAGGAAAAAATAAATTTTAAACAAATACGTATGTTATTCAATTATTTGTTTACGAACAATAAAAGTGAATATTTTGGTTTTAATTGTGCAGCAATAGTAATAGTTTTGTAAATATGGTTGGTGATCCTTAAAAATGTATGGTACTTATTGCAAAAATAAGTAATATTGGAAAATAAGATCGTAGTATTGCATATATAGTACTATATATTATTTTACTACTGCCAATGACAGTGTTCAAGGATATTGCTATATATTAGAGTTAGATATTTCCAAAATAATTTTATTTTGTTACAATAATTATAATTATAAAATGTTGTATATTGTAATGGCAATTTTACATTTTTAGGGTGGCTATCCAGCACGATTAAAAAAAGTACTAATAGTGACTGCGCCTTTATGGTTTAAAGCACCATTTAAAATATTAAGATTATTTGTCCGTGAAAAGTTAAGGGAACGAGTGTTTACCGTGTCGGTGCCTACATTAATCTTACATGTACCACAAAAATCATTACCAATATATTTAGGAGGATCACTAGAAATAGATCATAACACATGGTTACTACATTGTCACAAATCGATGACGAATCGTGAGGACGAATTGTTAGCCAACATTGGGCAACCAAATCCACCCCAATTAACAGCATCACATGATTGTCAAATAGAAGGTTCTGAATTAAATGAAAATAATCAAGAAAATACAGCACCTTTAAGTGAATTTTGGTCGGAAAATCCGCCAAGTAGCGCTTCGTCTGGTTTTAGTGATGATGATAGTCTGGCGGGAACAGAGGGAGATCCAAAAACTATTGAACAAATTGTTCAAATGGTAAAGGAGCGCGGAAGACAAGGTCTTATTAGGGAATATGCGGAAATACGAAGCAGAGCGCCTGAGGGTACTTTTGTAAATGCCAGGTGAAATATTTAAATAATATTTCGTTTTTTTTTCATAATTAATCTTATTCTTAGAATGAGAAATAACCTAACGAAAAATAGGTACACGGATGTATTATGCTATGACCATAGTAGAGTTATACTTTCCCAGGATGATGACGATCCTTCGTCTGATTATATTAATGCAAATTTTGTAGATGGATATAAACAAAAGAATGCTTATATTTCAACTCAAGGTTAGTAGATTCATTTACATTTCTTTAAAATATTATCTGAATTCCTTTAAAGGACCTTTACCAAAAACTTCTCATGACTTTTGGAGAATGATATGGGAACAACATTGTTTAGTTGTTGTAATGACAACTAGAGTAATGGAACGAGGTCGAGTTAAATGTGGACAGTACTGGGAGTGTGTGGAGAATAGCATTTCTGAATTTGGTGATTATCAAGTGCGTACACTTAGGTTAGAAACTAATGAAGATTATACTATAGCGTCTTTGGAACTGAAAAATATTAAGGTAACACATAAATTATTATTTATAAGATACAATAAAAAAATTAATTTTATAAACAGACTGACGAAGTTAGAAATGTATCACATTGGCAATTTACTAGTTGGCCAGATTATGGTGTACCAACTTCAGCGATGGCTATGTTAAATTTCTTACAAAAAGTTCGTGATAAACAAGCAGCGATGGTCAAAGGATTGGGGGACACATGGGCAGGACATCCACGTGGACCGCCTATTGTAGTACATTGCAGTGCTGGTATTGGTCGAACAGGTTATATATTAAATATTTTGTTTGAAATAAATGTACGGAACGACAAATTTATTGATTTCGGATCGGAAATGTTAAAATATAGTAACTTTCCGTTGAATTTTAAGAAATGAAATTAAACTTATTTAGATAAAGTTTTTATCAATAATTTGGTCAACGAAATTTCGTCGACCATTAAAATAAAGTACCAACATGATTTTAACGAAAAAAATAATTTTTATGATTTTACCGAAGGAATTTAGATGCGAAAGTTTATACCTTTTGTATTAATCATTTTATGTGTCCTGACTATTTATGTGTAACAAGATAATTTATCGTGAAGATCGATGGAATTTTTGTAATTTTAAAATTAATATTACTCAAAATTATTAATAATTTATATTAAACAAATAATAATTACATATTTACTTTTCAGGCACATTTATTACTTTGGATATATGCATATCTCGATTAGAAGATGTTGGAACTGCCGATATTCGTGGCGTTGTTGAAAAAATTCGTTCACAACGAGCTTATTCAATACAAATGCCAGATCAATACGTGTTTTGCCATTTAGCACTAATTGAGTATGCCTTGTCACAAAATATGCTTAAATCAGCAGATTTAACAGGATTCGATGACAAAGAAGACGAATCAGAATAATTGTCATTTGTTCTTTCATATTTCAATTTGACACTACATTTAAAAATAATAATAATAAAATTTGTATTAAAAATAATAAGATATAAAAATATAAAATTGTACAATAAAATAATGTACACAACAAATATTTGAAGTCACAATATATGAAGTATATGTAAGAGAAAAACGTCATTTAAAACCTTACATATGAAAACCAATTATTAATCGAGTCGCGCAAAAATTTTAAATCACCGTTTTTTAAAAAAATTTATTTTAGCAACAGATCAAGAATGAATTCTGTTCTGAAGTTTTTTATTGATTAAAAATAATTGATTTTCACTCATAATTAGTTTTATTTATTATATGAGTTGAATTAAATATTAAATTTCTTTAAATTGTTTGCTAGTAAATAAATTATTACTGGTCATATAAAAAAAAGAAGCAAAATACATAAAAAATAATTGTATTATAATGTGTGTTCTAAAAATTAAACAAGTCATAATTTTATCGATTTTTTTCTCTACAATATTAAAATGTATGAAAAAAATAATTATAATTAGTTATTTTAAATCTTTAGATAATAATAAAACAAAATTAAAATGAATATATATATGGAAAACTAATTATTGAAACTATTTTTATAGCTTTTTAAGATTAGCAAAGTACAATTCATTGATAAAAGGATTATATGAAAAGTATATATTTTTTGGTTACAACAAAAATCGGTTAACTGCAAGTCTTAGCTTTTATATATTTTTTTTTAATTTTTGATATAATTATAATTTGATTCTATTATTATTTATTTCATTGCGAAAAAAAAAAATTGTATATTTATTTAATTACATATTTTTATCTCCTACATTTCTAATCAAATAATTTTTTTTACAATATTTTGTTTTTAAAGATAAATTAAAATATGTTTTGATCAAATAAATAAAGCATTTTCCACTTATATTTCTAGTTTTTATATATTTACTTAACTTGAATCTTAAATATGCGAAGTAATTTGTACTTTAAAGTGCTTTATGGAAATGACAGATACTAATATTCAATTGTAATGAAGCAGCCATACTGCCAATGCCAACATTTATGCACAAGAATAATTCTTTTTTAAAAACTGTAACTTGTTGCATTAACTGTGAATGAAAAGATAAACATATATGTATATGATTTATTAAATTGAACAAATATATCGTTTTTTTTTTTGTAAGATTGTGAAATAAAGAAAATCTGAAAATTAAAAACTGTTTAAATATGATATTTTTTAATAATGAAATTCGAACCAAGTATTTATTTTAAAACAAATTATATAATCTTAAAGTTTTAAAAATGAACAAATTTTAAATATTTGAAAAAAACTATAAATAAATAAAAACAAATTAATATTATATTTAGATTCTACTAGTAATGGGAACACTATAAAATCCCGCGGACCAAAATCCCGTTTTTCCAAAATCCTTTTTTTTTTTTAAATTTAGTGGACTAATATTCCGGCGGACGAAAATCCCGTTTTTCAAAATACCGATTTTCTAAAAGTTTTTTTTAAAAATCCAATATTTTTAAAAATTCCGTTTTTCGACGGGATTTTTGAAAAATTTATCAAAATATCGTGTAATTCAAGTCCCACACTTAGTTTTATCCAGAGCCAACGACGCGGACGTGGTGGGATACTGGCTCCATTTTGTTTTTATTTTTATACTTTATATTTTTTTTTGCTTTTTTTTTTAATTTTATATTTTTTTTTGCTTTTTTTGTAAATTTAATATTTTTTTTTTTTTGTTTTTTCTGTAAATTTTATATTTTTTTTTGCTTTTTTTGTAAATTTAATTTTTTTTTTTTTGTTTTTTTTTTGTAAATTTTATATTTTTTTATAACTTTTTTTTGTAAATTTTATATTTTTTTGTGCTTTTTTTTTTTAAATTTTATATTTTTTTTGTAAATTTTATATTTTTTTTTACTCATTTTAATCCATTTTTTAGGATTTTATTTTATTAATTTACACCGCGCGGTGTAAATTAATAAAATAAAATCCTAAAAACGGGATTTTCGTCCTCGGGATTCTCGTCCACCGGATTTTAAAAAAAACGGGATTTTGGTCCACCGGATTTAAAAAAAAACGGGATTTTGGTCCTCGGGATTTTAAAAAAGGGGATTTTGATAAACGGGATTTTGGTAAACGGGATTTCGTAGTAGACCCACTAGTAATATTTTCTTCGACAAAATACATGTAACTATATATTGTAATTTAGAAATATGATAAGTCTAACGAAATTGTATTAATTATTAATAACAAAATATTTTTATTTAATTCAAGATTTACCATTGACCGAAGAAATATATACAGTGTATATATACAATATATACATTTAATTTTACCTGTACCTGTTGGTTTTCCTACTTCGTGCAAATTTTGCTAGGGTATGAACACTTTTTGGGGCCACTGTATACTGGACAAAAAATATAGTTTATTAATATTCAATTCGAAAATCAAGTTGCCAAATCAAATAAATTCGGATTAGATGAAGTTACTAAGAAATTTGTGTATTCACAAGAAATATGGTGTTCTTAACACAGATAAATAAATACACAGATGTAGCACGCCCATACAAAAAAATATGCCATTTCATTTTCTTAAACGATAGCTTTGATAGCTCTTTACCGACAAAAAGCTCTTCTTAACCGACAAGTCTTTAAGTCCACTGAAATATTTGTGAAAAATCTTTTCTTCTGAAATCACAGAACTCAATTACTCCAACATATCGTAAAAAAATATTTAAAAAAAAGTTCACCTTTAAAATGTATTATTTTTATTTTTTCAGTGATAAACCTATAAGTTTAATACTATAAAAAAAAACCTATAGGTTTATATCGTACAGATGTTTTTAATTGGTATTTGTATAATATAATACTGTTACGGATCTGAATAAGACTTGTAAATAATTAATGAAAAATTTTTTTTTAATTTATTAAAAAATAAAAAATCAACAGACGCATTTAAAAATTAAAATTTTTTTAACACTATTCGATAACAAAATGTAATAATTGTTTTTTATAGTTAAGATCGATTTATGAAACTTGGCGTCCACTTTTTAACAATTGGTTTTTGTTTTTGCTTTTCTTCAATTTCTTTTTCATGTATTTGTTCGAAAAGTTTTCTTTGATTTTCTCTAAATTGCATCAATGGATCATCAAATTGTTTATAATAATCCAGGACTTCTCTAACATCTTCAATTTCATTAGTAGCCAGAGCTAAAAAATTAAATAAGAAATATTGATAGCCTTTGTTTGGAATTCAAAATGCAATTTATTTATATTTACTTTTAAGAAACGCTACCAAATCAAAAAGCGCTGTATCGTTATCGTTTCCTGTCCACCTAGTTATGTTAAATGCATTTTGTGGATGTAATTTTGTAGAATTTCCATCCCAATCGATAACTATAACCTATATTGAATAATAAAACACATTAATATTATATAGAAAGAATAAAAACTAGTTCTATATAATATTATATAGAACGATTTTTTTTAAAAATAACATTTATATGATAATAATAAAAATAAATAGTTTTTATTATAATTTTTACTGTCATAAAAAGTATATTATTATCTTAGGTATTTGGACTCTTGCTTTTCCTTTCTTTAGTGCGCTTAGTATAACAATAACATATACTTACTTATATTACATTAATAATCTGTATTAAAAAGTGTTAATTTTGAAGTTAAGCAACTTTTTTAATATTTTTATTTATAAATTTAATATTTTTTATATTGTTACAGTCTCTCTATTGTTATAGTCCCCCATATATTATATAATATTATTATTCTATTGTTTTTAAGTGGAATTTATTTCAATTGCATAAATTAATAAAAATAATAAAAACAACTAAACATTTTGTTCATTTCTGTTGAAATTTTCGGTATAATAATTCATCCAATATAAGACCAACTAAAACGTTCATAAATATCACTTAGATCATTTTGAGTAATCGAAAGAAAAGCAAGTTATCCTTTTTGGACAATATAATGTAAACCAATATATCATATCTTTAACAAGTAGCTTGGGAAATAATATTTTCAACTAAGATCGGTATTAAACAAGATTAATAACTATTAACAACTTGCCTTTTTTAAATCTCTATTAAGATTATCTAAATTTTTAACATGATGTCCATCTACAAAATGTGTGGCATCCCGCACAAGTCTATACATAATGTAACCATTTGGGTCCAAAGCATCAAGGATTGGAAAAACTGTCATTCCCTGATCAGCAGTAAATACAACAATTTCATAATGTTTAGCGCACTGTTCAAGAAAGTGATCAACTCCGGGTCGTTTCTTAAATCTCCAACCTGTTTGATATGTCCAGTCAGGATGAACCAGAACATCTTTCATTTCTAAAACTAATGTGTATGGTGGCTGAATATAAGGCGCTTTCAAAGGATCGGGAAGTAGTTTTTCCCTTGATGGCTCTTGAATCATTTTTTGATAGTAATACATTGATTTCCACATTCTTTTAATATACTGTTGTACAGGAGGTTGATTACTAAATTCATCCTCAATAATTTTCCCATCTTCATCAATTTCTGGAGATCCTAATTCATATACAGCCCAAATTCCCATTCCTACAGCAGATCCTCCGAACATAGCAAATCTGAATAATGAATACAAATATAATATATATATATATATATATATATATATATATATATATATTTATATAACAGATATATATATATGTATATATGTTATTTATTCCATTCTGTGCTTATTATATTATATTTTATTTACCCAAATTTCATGCGTTTCCATGATTGTTCTTTTTCTTTGCGGCTTTCTTCTTCTTGTTTTTGACGATCTCTTTCACCATCGTCAGATGTTTGTTCAGCAGTTTGTGGAAATAATTTGGATATTAATTGTGGAGGATTATTTTCCTGACTACTGGGACTACTAGGATATATTTTGCTATCTAAATTATTAAATATTTATTTATTTTTCAATTTAATTCAGCTTTAACCATACTTTCTGATGCAAAATTACGAATTCTACAGTTATATATTGGTCTATTTAAATTTTCCTTATTACATTGCTGTCGGTGCAGCGATAGTGTTTTATAAAACCTTTTTGTTAAATTAAAAGCAGTTCTTTGAGCCATAACTTTTAATTCAGTTTTTTTAAAACAATTATTGGCTCCACAAAAATTTAGCTATCATGGTTAACTGTCAACTGTCATATTTATCTATGATTAAAGCTGTAAACAGAATGAACAGATATCCCGATAGGAATAAAGTTGTGAACAGATTTCCGATAATTTTCGATTATTTTGGAAACATCCCATCTACACAGTTAGGACAATTCTAAACGCTTTTGTAAACGAATTGACAATGCAAAAGCTATTCTGAATTCCGCTCCGAAGGAATTTCAAAAATAATTTCCTCGGAATTTATCTATTTCAATTTTAATTTTACATTGGAGCGCGGCACACGCATAAGTGTGCGTTATCATGCGGCACACGCATAAGTGTGCGTTAATATTGAAATTTACAGTTTCGTTTTGTAAAACGATTTAGCATTCGCACTATAATTTATATTTTAACATAAATCAAGTTCGTTACAAAATTTGGGATGTATCTGTTTTTTGACGGTATTCCATAAGAGTAAGAGGATAAACAAATATGTACTTTATATACTGGAGTAATGCCAGGCAAGTTATTTATTTAAATTATTTTTAAAGTGATATACATTCTTAAAAATAAATAATTAAAAATAATTGTAAATTTACATTGAATTTGTTTGTTATTTTTAAGAAAATTAAAAAAATAGCTAGTGTTGTCTCATTTTTCTGAATTTATTTTGATCTTTTTCGAACATTCGGGCTTCTTCACGTCCACTGGCGCGATCCATTAACCAGTTATCAGATTTCCAAGTCTCATGAAGCCGTTTCCGGTATTCTTCACGATTTTTCATCATATTTTCGTGCCAATCGTCATTCTGTCTATCCTGTTTATTTTCTTTGTTATTATTATCAAATTTGTCTAAAAGTTTCTTTTTTTTAATATTCTTGTTGTATTTTGTTTTTGAATAGTTCTCAAAATCTTGTCCAAGCTCTTTATATTTATAATTTTCATTATCATTGTCATTGTATTGTGATGAATCATATTTGCTTCGTACTGTAGAATCAATTTTTTTATTGTTTTTGGCGTATTCTGTATTTTCCTCTTGGTCCTGTGGTCCTCGGTTATGATGATTTTCTTGGATTATCTTGAGCTTATAATTTTCTTTTTTGTTACGTTTATCTGATTTATTATGGAAATTAATATCTGGCATTTTGCCATTAATATTTTTAATTTTATCGTTATCGTATTTTGCATTTGTCTTATATTTTTCTTTATTATTTATCTCTGCATTACGTTCATTTAATTTATGGTCATCTTTTTTAATTTCTGGAGTCGTAATTTTTCCTATATTTTTAAAATTATTTAGAATATTGTCCTGCATTACAACTGGAAAAATTTTCTCAATTGTTTCTTTTAAACCAACTTTTATATTATCTATTATTAAATTATAAGATTGTTTAGATTTTTCATCCTTATTTTCTCCATTATTATTTTCTGAATCCATACATTCTCCATCTAAATACTTGTCAGATTGTTCACAAGAATATGGCATTTTCAACTTTTCTTTTATTATTTTTGTAGGTTCAATTCTCCCTTTTCCCGCCCAAACTTTAATTTTCTCTTTCTCAACATTATTTTTATTATCGTTGTGTATATTTGGTAAATCAGATTTATAAGATATAGTATGACTTTGTGAGTCTTTATTTAAGTATTTAACTTGTTTTGATAAAATGTCCATTTCAGCCCTTAATAAATTATTTTGTAATTCTAAATCATCGACTCTTTGTTTTATTATTTCCTCCTGTAATGTATTCTGCAATTCTGAATATTTCATTTTACTCACAAATGCAACAATAGCAATAGCAGCTCCTAAATAAAAAAAAGAAGATATATTTCTGGTTGTAAACAGTGACGATGATGCAGAAATTTTAGTTGATTGGATATTAGTTGTTATATATGAAAATTCAGGGGAATATTTCTTAACATCAGTATCACCAATATCAACATTCTTATTTTGCGCGAAATTTTCTATATCTGATGTCGAATTTGATGGTATCGGTTCGTATAGAAATTCTTTGGTTTCATTTTCAAACTCTTTGTTAATATTTTCATAATTCTTATATTCTGAAGTATATAATGGCATAGGCGAATAGCGACCAGCACTCTCACTGTCACTAATAATTGAAATTCCATCTGAAAGTTCATCAATACTGTCTTGATCATATCTAAAAATTTAATAAATGAATAATCAAATAATCTGTGAAAAATTCAACTTACTTTAATACTATTCCGTCGACATTATCTGATACAATTTCAATTCGATCTCTACTATTATATTCTTTGAGTTCTTGCTTATTTGTATTGTTAAGAGGGTCTGTTATTATAGTCCAAGTATCAAATGTTTCTGGTTCAGATACATTCGATGTTTCTTCTATTTTTCTTTTTAGATTAATAGAGTGTTCTTTAATATTCTCCATTTTGCATTTTTATATATTTACAAAAATATAAACTAATCAGTGAAGATAAAATAAAATTCGTTTTAATAATTTTAAATTTATTTATATTTTATATTCTATTCGAATATCTCGAATATATATAGGAATTAAAAAAAAATAGGTATTTATATTTAATAAATCAAAATTAATTTTCGCTGCAATATTTATAAATAAGAAATGGCACATAAACAATAATAAAACATACATTTTACCAGGCACATAAACAATAATAAAACATACTTTCAAAAATTAATTACTTGAATAAATTTAGCAAAACTCAAAATTATTATATTTACTGTTTCTTTGTTTTGCATTGATTTTTAATAAGAAGTATTTTACAAAAAATTAATTTTAAATGTATTTAAATATGAGTATATTACAAGTTACAAAAACAAAGCCAAGTTATAAATAATATTTGGCAAAAAATGATTATTCGGAAAGAGACGAATTTTCTTACTAATGTTAATTGTTGGATTGTGATATATTTTTAGAGTCTATAAATTACATTTCTGATATAATTATAGCATTTTAGGAAGCTTACCTGGTAATTAAATTTTAGTTATTTATTATTATTACGCATAGAGAGCTAAATTACTGTTTAAATTGATAGAAATATTTTACCTGATTTGGCATTTTGATTGAAGTTTCAATTTAAAATTATTATACAAGCGCCTTTAATAATTAAGTTGTCAAAATACTTTTACAATTTACTAGTATGATCACAATAAGGTAATAATTCAATATATTTTTATACTTGTTGAATTTAATTTGATTATGATTCAGTACAGTAATAAATTATAATTGGTAATGAAGTACGTGTCTTGAAAAACTTTCTTACAAAACAAATATTTTACACAAATTACAATTTATTTTTGGAAACGAAAATTTGTTTTAAATTTAATTTTAAAAATTCAAAGTGTCACTTACTGTATATAAAGTACTTATAATATCCAATATCTTGACAATGTTTTATTTCAAAGTGCTTATGCATTAAATTCCAAAATTGTTGTGAATTAATAAATTGCGGATTGCAAAATCTAAAATCTGCGTCATATTTCTATCTAAATACTGTTGACATATTGAACATTTTTAATGTTTTGTTTTTCTCAAAGTAGTACCCGCCAAGCATTTAAAAGTACCCGCTAAACTTTGCGTAAGGGAAACGTAAAGTTTTCCGAGTCTTATCCCTTCTAAGTTCTTGGAAAACGTTACGTTTTGGCGTAACAGAATTGATACGTAACTGTTATGGCTCAACCATAATGGGCAAATGCTGGCTTATGCTAAATCTATGCATGGTTCGATTATATGTAAATTGTATCTTCCAACCACACTGTGCATATGGGTCCGTTCGTTAAGTTCTGTCATCCGTTTCGTTATATTTTTGATTGTCAAATTTCCGTATGTAACTACGATCAGTTTCGTAGTTCCGTACGGAAATTTGACAAACATAAAAAATTAGTTTGTTTTTTTTTTATTGAATTTGATTTTGACTTTGAGATTCTGTATTTATTTACAAAAATTGTCAAAAAAAATAATTATGACGCCATAAGTTTCCGTAATTCTATTATGGTTGGAACACAAATATGGCAGTGCATAACGAAGAATATTCTATGCATTCGATTGGTTTTGACACTTTGCATAGTCTGGCATATGCCCATTATGGTTGAGCCATTACATTCCTTATAAGAGAAGTGACACTATTTTTACGTTACGAAAAGTCCCCGCAAAAGCGTAATGCTTCTGTACAA
Source organism: Empis stercorea (assembly GCA_949752835.1). Classification (NCBI taxonomy): domain Eukaryota; kingdom Metazoa; phylum Arthropoda; class Insecta; order Diptera; family Empididae; genus Empis; species Empis stercorea. Next base: position 323,372 of record OX457087.1, read on the forward strand.
TTTAGGTGTAATGTAATGTTTTCGTCTACGAATAAGAAATATATGGAAGGAGCATAAATGTTCCGTCTCTTTTTAACACATTAACATTTTAATTTATTGAAAAATTTGTTTATGAAGCCACGATTTCGATAGTTCTCTTTCTTTTCACCACCGAACTGTCAAATTAATAATATGAAAAATATTATAACAGATGATTTTAGATTTACAGGGCTGGCTTATTTTTTTTAATTTTAAGAGTCTCAATTTAAATTAAAAATATTAACTAGCTAACAAAATTACTCTATTTTACTTTAAATTTGTATAATTATCAATGTGCGAACAAAAATATTCCTTAGGATGATCTTTACATGTATTTTTCAAAAAAAATAATTTTTCTCCTTAAAAATTGCTCCCCGAATTAAAAAAAACCTTCTTTTCGGTGGTGAAAAGAAAGAGACTACTATATCCAGGCTGAATTCAATTTTTATTACTTATGCTCCTTCCATATATTTCTTATTCGTAGGTTTTCGTACTGTTTAACTGTAATGTTTCTGTACAGTTTAGGTGTAATGTATTCGTACATATTTAGGATTACTTTTCCTCAATGTGTAATAATGTGTAACATATACGTACAAATTAAGCGTAAATTTTTCGTACTGATTTAATGAACGTATTCGTATTTATTTAATATACCGAACGAAAATGTAATTTTAACGTAAAGTTTTTTTTCAACTATTTGTAGTTTACGCTAAATTCTTTATGGAAATGTTAAGTTTACGAACTCCTAAAAAGTTACGAAAATTTCTGAACCAAAATGACGTACACATAAATTGTATACTCTAAATACTAAATTACGAACGAAAATGTAATGTTAACTTATTGTTTACTAGATTGATTTTTAGTAACTAAGTTTATTAGTTTAGTTTTTATTCATTTTATTAAAAATTGGGAACATATTAATCAATGATGATATTTTATAAGATGCGTGCAGTTCTGAAAGACTAAAAGAATGTACCTAATCGAACACATGTAAACTATAGTGATGAACCAAATATTCTGATGTCTTCATGCAAATTACCTTTCAAAGATTATATCTGGTACTAATTCGTTTTTATAATGAATTTTATTCGAAATTTTTTCTTGTTTATAAACCAATTTCTTCTTAATTACATGATCTTCAGATATACTAAACGTATAAGTTAAAATAAAAAAAAAATGCTAAATAAACAGTTTTTGAATCATTTTAATATCTATGTGTGTATCTAATATAATATTAATATTATGTATTCTATAGAATTTTATGTTTACGACCTCAAAAAAATGACAATTTGCATATATTATTTTTAAATTGATTAACAGATAGCACGACAATTTTATTTAAAAAATTATAGTATATCCTATAATTTTCTCAAATTGGCTACCTGTTTTTATATCCCTCAAAAACCACATTGCAATTTATGAAGTTTTATCTGGAACTTTTTATATATTAAGTTTTTCGTCTAGACATTGATGCAAAATACAAATTGTTAGTTTAGGTTTAGAGAAATAGAATTCTCCGAAATCAGAAGTTATATTCAAAATTATATCCACATAACATTTAAAATTGTTATGTTTTTTTAAAATAGAATTTATTTGGTGTTTACCTAATATTTACTAAATAGGAAAAATGGTATACATTTAATTATTTTTACTTAAAACCCAAAGTAATAATTTAAAGAATTAATAAGATATAGGAATGATTTTTGTTTTGTAGCTTTTTTAAAAAAAATAATTGTATTATATTTATCTAATGATATCTAATAAAATTTTTTTTTACAAAATTATTGATACTTGCATATATGATTTTATATAAGGGATTTTTTTCTTCATATATATTTTGAGGACTAAATGTTTACGGATTTAGTAGAATAAATTATGTAGAATTCTGATTACTAGATGTAGTATCCTGGTATAAGCACTCGTATCGTAGCTTTGTTTATTTAAAGACTCTTTAGTACCTTTAATAATATATGATCCACTACGGAATTAGGGGTGCGACATGTGAGTTATTGTTTTGATATAACAAAATATATGATATATTAGTTAAGTCAACAAATTAAAGAAATGTTTGTGACGTTTTTTCTTACTCTGCATTTTTTTAAACCTTGACCATAATTCAAATTAAAAAAACATATAGAAGTAAACCACCGCTAGAACAAAAATGGTCTAGCGCCGATAGGGATAGCAGATACCACTCGCCATATTTGTAATGTGTTAGATAAGATATTTGAAAAGTTTGTGGAATCCTATGTGTTGGGTAAATATTTTTTCTTAAAAACAAAACTATACATACATATACGATATTTGTTTAACCTCATTACAAACTTATAGTTGATAACAGCACAGCATTCAAACAAATCTATTGAAAGATTGTTTTTTTTTTACTTTTTTTATTTTAAAGTAGGAAGAAATTGGTGATTTATTTCAAAACCCTAGAAAAGTGATGGCCATAAATTAACTTTTGGTGGATTGTTTTAGCAACCCAGGGGTAAACAAATTTTACTGATACGAATATGGACATGTTAAACAGATTGAATGGAGCGGAAAATCTTAGGAAGAAAGAAATGTAATCGATGGAGTGTATACAAGTGCTATAAAGAAAAGGGTTCTTTTTCACAAACCAAAACTAAATATAGCTTAGGTCATCTTACGTGTTTATGTTTCTTGACATTTTTGCAAAGCAGTGCGGACAACCGAAAAGAAAAGGGTTGAAGATGAATACAAACTTTTATAATACCAATACTGATAGACAGATTGATAAGAATTTTATATTTTACTAGATATATGTATGTCTTTTTAATTCCTTTAACAAAATTTATACTATTAAACAATTTTTTGTTAGTAACTCGTATTCTTAGAAATCAAAAAGTAAAAACTTTTACGTTGGCTGAAAGTTCAAATTTTATTGTTATATGTAGGTAATATTATACTATAAAGTTTTAATATTAGAATATACATAAAATATTTATTTAAAAATGTTTTGATGTTAAGGCATGAATTCAATTTTCAATAATATATCGTGTATAAAATAATTTCTTTTAATTTAATTTCATGAATTTTTGTTAAATGTTGATTATTGTCTCAATATTTTAATTTTGAACTATTTATTGACAAAAAACTTAAAGTAGGGTAATAGTTAATTATTTTAAAAATTAATAATTCAGTTTTGTAGATTAAACTTTTGAAATTTAATTACTTGAAAAAATTGAGTTAATATGATCTGAAGATCAGGATTTAGAAAATTCATATAATTTTTAGCGCAAATGCAATTAAGGGGTCATAATTTGCATTTTTTTTTGAAATCTCAAAAACTTTGTGACATTTTTTTTGAATAATGGTACAGTACATACAACAAATATTTTTTATAATAATCCATATACATACATAAATAATTTTTAATACTTATTTCACATTAACCAAGCTCGATCAGGTAAGTGGCGCTCTTGCTTTCGGATACGCGAATCCAACTAACAATATAAATGACATGACTATAGCCTTGCACCTTTATTAAGTTTTGGAAATTCTGTATGGTAAATAAACACATTAATTATTCTATTGTGTTTGTTTTGAATGCGAAACATAAAAAATGTGATACCTCATACCTATGCAAAAGTATGAAAATGTCGAATTATAAATAATTTTGAAATACTATCATTTATAGGGTTTTGCAAAATATGTTTGCAGTGCGTAAATTAATAATAATAACATTATAAAGTGCGAAAATATTAAATTATAAATATTAATTGAATATAAAGTTTTTTTTTACAAAAATAAAAAAAAAAGCATAGTTGTTAATGTTGCCTAGAAGGCATAAATTAACACACTATAGTGAATAATATCCAAAACCAAAGAACAGCTTCACATGTTTTCAAAATTTTCTTTAAATAATATTTAAAAAAAAAATTGCATGAGGAAAATCAATGTTTATAAGAGAGTAATTACGCCCTTAACTCACAAAAAAGCCATTAGTTACAAAAAATTGAAAACTAAAAATTTATATACATATGTATTACATATATGTACAAGTATATATACATATATACATATTATATTATAGTATATAATGTAAAAATGATAATAATGTCAGAATTTAATAAAAGTGTTAAGAGGTGCTTTAATATGTATGGTAAAATCTGACAAACCAATTCAACGAAGTATAATTAATTAAAATATTTAGCTTCTGGTCTTTAGCATCCCCTGAACAAACGCTAAACTTTTCTGTAATTTAATAACTTGACTTGTTTTTGGTAAATACAGAATTACTATATGCATATTTATAATCTACTTATGTAAACATTGTACGTGTAAAGGAATGTACATATATACATATTTTTTATAATAAATTTAAGCAGCAAATTTTAATAATGCAATGTTTTTTTTTTGGAAAATCTTAAAAAATTAAACAAGTTAGTAAACTTGAATTTGCACCGCCAGCGATTTTATTTATCATCATTGATGAACTAATTGACAGACAATAAGTACTTAGTTTTACCGACCCAAAATACATTAAGAATTTCAGTAAAAATATTATATTCTGGAGAATTACTCAAAAGATTGAGAATTAATAAGTATATTATATTTATATACATACATACATCTATATATCCATCCTAACATAGTTTTTTTCAACACTTAATAAATTATTTTCTGTTTAGCTTATGAAGCATTGAAGCCCAGCATTTTATGAATTATACTGAACTGACTATATATTAAGGTAAAATGTGTATTTTATCTGCATCTTTTGCTTTAATTTTCCACTCAATTAGTATGCATTATATATGTACATATTAATCGATTATTACATATTTATGTAAATGCTATGCAGCATCATCATGCTAATTTATCTTGGTTAATTGAAATATAATTTTTGTATATACATATTATATATATGTACATACTTACTTTGAAAATATGGCAGTGTGGAAAATTATATAATAATTGTAATAAATAAATGATACATACATATATTTAACAAAATATAAATACATATGTTTATTACAATAACTAATATATTTATTCAAACTTTTTGGAACATAATATTTTATTTACAAATTTAGAATTAAGATATTTTGCATTAAACTACAAAACTTAATTTTTAAAAATTATTGATTATTAATTTGTATGTGCTATTAGATTGGAGATTTATACCCAAAAGGCGATTTTTAAATTTGTGAACAATTTGCAACGTATCCTATGGCTGTTAATGAGTTACGTCCTTTTCTTAAATCACGGCATATATTGGAAAAGCTTTCCATCTGTAAAATTATTTAAAAATTTGTTTTATAATAATCTCATATATAGAAATTAGACAAATTATATGCTGTTCAGTCGTTTAATAATTTAAAAATTATGAATTTAAACCGAAAATATAATATGTACTATATTTTGCATAATTTGTTTTGTAACTGTGTTTTTTCTATTCTAATTTCTTATATTTCATCATATACCACCTTATGAATATTATTTATGAATATTCGAAAAACTAATCAGGAGTTAATTATTCATCAGTATGACTTCATAAGTAAAACATATTAAGTGTCCCAGAGTAAGCGACTTTTAATCGTAAGTATAAATCTTTTCCACCAATAATTCAAAAATATTTAAAAATTGATGAAAAAAACTAATTATTAGTCTCTAAGTTAGAAAGAATATAAATAAAATATTCTGATGATTGTAATAACGTGTACATTCTTCATTGAGGATAAGGATATATTATTTAAATCCATATATATATATATATATATATATATATATGGCATACAAATATACATACGACAGACGAACATGCAAGGATAACAGAAGAAAATCATTCGACACCCTTGTATACGTGTATATTTCCATTTTTATTGATATCCCCTAAAATTAATGAAATTAGTCACATGTCATGATACTGTCCTTCACCGTTACACTTTTTCCTTTCCTGATACACAATTAAATATATATATGTATATATATATAGTGTTCTATACGTACATATATATAAAGTACCTGGGTTTTTATAAGCCTTTTTCAAATGACAAACTACTAATAAATATTATATACAGTTTATTCAATTTCAATATGTGACAGCATAGCGGACAACCGCGAAATTTATATAGATATTATACTTTAAACATTTGTATTATATACATAGGTATTATATGAATTAATAAACTCCGCCCATCATTTAAATATTGCACGAAATATTTTGAATGATTTAAGTAATACATTAGAAAATTATACAATTTATTATATTACTTTATATACTATTCATCGCTACTTAGTCGTATTCGTATATATAATGTATATCCATATATAGGTGCTCTCTTATACATATTTCAAAAATAAAATTATATATATACCTACATAGTACGTGTCTAAAATTTTAGGTTTATTTACCGACATATACATACCTACATATTTTACATTAGATTTTATTTATTGTACAGGTTTCATGTTGATATAAATAACTGTTTCTTTTTGGATAGATTTTACAAAGTGGGAACTTGTGACATGTGATGACTTAGGGGTGACAATAAGCATGCAATATCGTTTTCATGCTCCACATACCCCACGCGAATATAATATTCTTATAATAATAAAATGTTGGCAAAATTATTTTATTTGTTGTTGACGAATGGGGAGGACAACTTGATTTGACGTTTTTTTTTATACATTTTATTTTAACATTATAGAAGAAGCATAACTTATAACTATGTCTATATGTGTATAATTGTTTTATTATTAGTTTTTTTTTGAGCCATACGGGCGTGACATTTTGTTTTGATTGAGTACCGCACTAAACACTTGTTTTAATATTGTGATGTCTTTAGTTTTGAAGTGAAAAATATTATATTATGTACATATACATAATACTCACATATACACTTTTTATGGTTGATTTAAAATAATCATATAACGGGTAAATTTCTTTTCGTTTGATATTATTACAATTTAATACATAATTTTTAAAATTAGTATAAATTGAAGAGTAAAACCCGATAAATAACTTTCTTTAGATATATAATATATTTTAACATATAGTCGTTTGTAGTTTAGATATATTTTAACATGTATTTTTTTAGTTTATTAAGAAATCTCTATAATTAATATTGCAATTGCAGTATCCTCGTAAACCATTTTTGAAGAATATTATTTTTTTTGTATTTACCATAATCCAATGTTCCAACTTTTTCCATTATAATCTAATCTATTTAATGAAAACTTTCATAAATTTTAAAAATATATTTTAAACAAAATTTAAATATGTATATACCTGATATTTCTAAAAGTTTCTATATTGATTTTTTTACGCTAATAATGAGAATGAGTATTAGTATATAAGTAGTAATTTTTTGCAATCGATTAGAATTTTAAATTTCCCGAAATCTGAATAGATTTGACTATATATAAAAATTGAGAAAAAAAATATAGAATAAATAAATTTTAGATTTTAATCACAACACAATTAAAATTAAAATTAAAATTTATTGAACAACGTGGTCAATATAATAGACAAATACAAAACATTCAATCAGAAAACAATTTAAGATCACCAGATGATTCTTATATGTTTTTTGAAACCATTAACCATTATGGTCCATGAAAAAGCTTCCGAAGAGCTGTAATAATATGTAATTTTCAATAAATAAATTTAACCCATTTGTTCTCACTATTCTATAAAAATTATGGCCGATTTTATGGCTATTTAAATTTTCAAATTTATTTATTTTAACAAAGTAAATTTATCATTTTAAAATTAATTAACGTATTATTTATTATAAAATAATCTTCGCGGTATAGGTATGTATAGGTACATATGTTGAATAACATTTAATAATAACTGGAAATATTTATTAAAAAAATATTTAAAAATAGTCGCATATACATATATATTCATAAATTGTCGTTTAAATTATATATCTGTATATAAAATGTATAATTTATATTTAATATATATCATTACATATATGTTCGTGTTAAAATTGTACTTATTTTCTTCAGTCATAATATATATTTCGTAAGCGACAATCTTTAAAAAATTCAGAGATATTCACAACATATTCTTATTATTGAATTTTTATGCTGTGGAAATATAAAATAATGATAACAAAATATAAATTAATATTTAAAAAAAAAATTGTTCGAATATTTTTGCACGATGAGAGTCTCTTAATCTATAAGAGAAAATGCCGACTTTAATGAATCGCACTGAGCCTGAAAGGAACCCCATTGAGTATGAGACATTGGCGCCTTTTCGTAGCACTGCGGGGACCAAGATTTTGTTACTTGTTCCTACCTCATAACATGCATTGCCTTGTTACCACATATCATCAGAATATATTAAACCAAAAGCCTGTGTTCTCCCCCCACGCCGATATACAAAATAACACATTTACGAAATAAATTTAAAATTTGCGACAAAATAATATCTCCATGTTAATACAAGGACGAAAGTTGTAAATCATTATTCGGCAGATCCACAAAGTCATTTATTTTTATTTCACTATACACATATATAAGTATATAAATGTTGAAATTAAAAAAAAAATAGTGGTGACTAAAAACCGCATTTGTGATTATACTAAAATATTACAACAGATCATAATTTAAAGAATAATTTAAAGAACTATTATTTTATATGGTAAATACTAAAAATCTTTCCAAAATTGTCTATATGTATAAATTGTATAGTACAGAGGTACATCATGTTGTTAAAATCTTTATTCAATTGGATTGAAAACTATAAAAAAATATTCTGGTCTATTGAAATTAGTAGCATTTAGCATTCACATGTCCCTAAAATATTTAAAAGACAACTGTTCCACGATCAACTACAATAGGTAAGCTGTTGATATCGGACAATTTCATATATGTAATGATATATATTAAATATAGATTATACATTTTATATGTTGATATCGGACAAACAGCAATTTGTATGCCTCAAATTATGTTGCTCTCACGAAGCTTCCGAATCCATATGTTTAACGTATCAATGTACAAATAAGGTAAACTTTATCTAAAAAAGTACTGTACTTGTTTAAATTTTAATGGCATCCTCATTCATAGGCTCATATCCGACAACATTGTTTCTTTCTTGTCATAAATATTTGTAAAGTTTCCTTGTAAAAAAAATTATATAAAATAAAATCTATCATATACTGCGGGGTTGATGTGTATCAACATTTATGTATTGAAATTTTTCAATTGTGATATTGTCTAATGAATTTATTTATTATACTAATATTTTCATATGCACCTGTTTATTTTTGTTGTGACTTTTGAATTTGTGGGCATATTAAGGTATTTACTTATTTATTAAGGTACAATTATACAACTGTGTAGTAGCTGAACTACTGTACAATAATTTTATAATCAATATAGCTTTTTCTTCGAACATATTCCATAAAGATAATCTTTCTTATCTTTCCTACAGTAAAAATAATAAAATTATCATTAATTTTGCTTCAATTACAAATTGCAGTAACAAAATAAAAAATATCCATCGGACGGACAGACAAGCGGTCAGATAAAACGTTAAAATAAAGCATTTTGTTTTTAAAAGAAGTTCTAAAAAGCTAATAAAGTGCGAAAAGGAAGTAAGGTAGAAATATATGTAAGCAAATTTTTTTAAAAGTATACCGCATCGTATTATATAAATGGAATATAATCGGGAAAACAATTACTACGCCTACGCCTAATAAGATTTTGCACTTCTTTCTGTTTACAGCCAGGAGCAATGTAATGGGAGTACTGAATTGCATTCATTAAATTGCAACAATAATGCAGAAGGAAACAACGGGTCTTTTACCAGATACATATTAAATTTTTTTTTTCTTTGTTTAGACTTTAGAATAATAAGATTGCTAATGGAATATTACTAATTGTTTTTAGATTTTAGAATATAAAAAATATATAATTGTATATCTAAGCTAAAATAAAATTTACGATATATATGAAAATTATATTAGATAAAACTGTGATTCATAATTATGTATTATTAATTTTATCCTTTAGGTTTTCATAGTAATTTAATCAACGCCTCAGAGTATGCACTAATTTTATTAAAAATAAATTAAAAGCTGCCTAGTTGGAAGAGTATTTCATTTAAAAGAAAGATTTAAATAATAATTTATAATTTAAAAACTCCCAATGGTGTAAACTTCGAAATTATAATATTTACCATAAGTTTGCAAATGTCGAAATTGTTACTCCTGTAAAATGGAGAGGGTGTCAGTGTTATATGAACTAATATGTCGCGATTTTTTGGATTAATACTTTTGGGTTACTATTCTATATTAAATTTATATATAGAATAGTAAGCTCAATATTAAAATTATATTTGTCGTAAATCATTTAATTTGAAGTATACATACATTATACATACTTGATAATTCGGTGAGATATGTTAATATGTATGTCTAAAATAAATTTCTTAATGTAAAAGAAAAAGAACTATTATCTTTATAAAAAATATATATATGTAAATCTAGCATTGTATAATAAATAATAAATTAATAAAGAAATATATATTTTTTATAGTAGGTACCTCAGATTTCGTAATGAAATTTTGCGCAGGTGCGTAAAATAGCAAGATAGAGGATGCTGAGCCTTTTGGCAATTGATTTTCACATAAACAAAAATGGTGATTATAACATTAAGTTTATATGTAGGTTCCTGAAATTGTGCATTTACAATTATAGGTTAAAATATAGAAATTATAGTATGTTGTAAAAGAAGAAATTAATTCGCTATAAATTGGTTTTTATTCGCTTATAGTAAAAGCGATCGAAACAGAAATATTTTCGCTTGCTTTGTCCCATGCAATATAATCGCTGTCATATCGGCATTGTAACACATTTAAGTAATTTAAAATAATGTAACAATATTATTAAAAGAATTAATTGATTTATTTTAAATATTAATACATATAATTCAAAATAGTACTATTATCTTTACTAAATAAAAATTAAAATTCATATATGTCATATGATATGAACGAAAATTGCGTTCCTTTCAGAAACTATACTCCTATCTACTCCTACCTATACTCTTTTCTACTCCTGGCATCCAAAACGAACGCAGCTAGTGTATTTAGGGGTTCATATTTACCATATAATTTCGTACGATGATATGAAATATTGAATATAATTTCATGTTTAAAGAACACTTTGTGGTGGTTATGTGTGTCATCCAAGTCTTTGAATTGCATAACTCTTAATATTATTATCATGGAACTTGTAGTCCATCGTTATCCCTGCACATCGTCGGGTGTAGGCAATTAAAGCGCACTTATGAACATTTAACATAAGATTATTATATTATTTATTATATATAGTTATATGAGGGCAGTAAGATACAAATAAAATAATTTAGTTACCATGTTGAATATCCTGTGATGATAACTCATATGTAGAAAGGATAAGAAATACAATTTTTGCATAATACTAGTAATTGAGAAAAGAACGCATGATTATGAAACTACTGCGCATTAGTTCAACTGTGTGACATTTTTGAACTTTTTTTCTGTCCTTTTGTATGAAGCGTGACACCGAAATTTTTTTAAGTCCGCATTAAGTTTTTAAGTCCGCATTAATCTCATCAGATTTTCGTTATATATATTTAATAATAAAAATTCAGAACTCTTCATATGCTTGGTAAGGAGAAATCTTTAATATTTGTTTTAGATTTACCAGATACACTTTCTTAATAAAACTGTAGTCAAATATGTATTATCAACTTAAGGATATTCAATTCAATTTTGATTTTGATTGAATTGAATATCCTTAAATTGATAATATTTGAAAGTGTTATAGCTATATATGTAATATGTTGTAATAATTAAAATGCTTTCCAATATATAATCATTTTTTTTTAAATGCTGGAGATGAAAAGAAAAACGCATATTAAACAGAGTATATTATACTTAAAAAAATATAATATTTTTTAATATAAAAAAAGATTAATAGTATGTCTTCCTTTTATAGTTAAGTATAGAAAGCTATTTTGCAATATCATTCTTTTGGGCTTAAACTGTATTTTAGCATCACTGCTTTGCTGACAAATGTAATATTATTTTTTTAACATAACTATTGTAGTGTCATCGTTTGTAAATATATATTTGCAATCGTCATCGTTCTTAGAAACATGACAACCTCATCAAATTATTGTTATAATATTTAAAACTTCGATTTGACTTGACAATATAAATATTCAATGTTTCTTATTGTATATACATATAGTAAATCATTATTTGCAAAAAAAAAAATTTAAGTAAAAATAAAAAAAAAATTCCTTAAATATTTAAAAATATATTAAAATCCCTTTAGATATTTTTATTATGATTCGAATACAGAAATAAGAAGTACTCTTATAAATAAATATTATAATATAAAATTTTTTGGTAACTATAAAAGTTATGTATAAATTTTGTTAAGGAAATTTTAGCCAAATTTGCCCTTACTTTATCTGTGAATTAAACATTACTATCGCAATATTAAATATTATAAAATCCATTCAACATAATTAATTACACTATGTTTATAATTTGTTATAATTTCTGAGAACATTTCTTATTTTTGATACATTTTATTTTTTTTAAGCATAAAAAAAATAAAATGTATCATTAAAAAACCGCGTTTTGTAATTATGTGGTTAAGCTAAAAAAAGTTAAATGATTAGGAAAATTTAATGAGAAAAAATGTAAAAGACTAAATAAAAGTTTACAACAATTTAGAAAAAGAGGTCAAAAAACTGATCTAATCTGATCTAATGTAATCAATTAAATTTATATTTTTATTATTGGTATTCATGAAAATTTATTACTCTACGATTCCCAATTTATCATTCCGATTTTTTGACATTTTTGCATCCCCACATTTATCTGTCTCAAAAAAGAGTGAAAAAAGTTCAAACTAATATGCGTACTTACAAAAATGGAATTTCTGGTTTGACATTTTAATGTTTTCTTCTTTGCATGAGTTAAAAAGTTGTGTAAAAACACTCTCTACATTCAAAACTCTACAGAAAATCCTGCAGGATCAATAGAAAATTTGTAAAAAGAATTTCTGGGTTTTGTGAAAATGCTCGCATTATTATCAGCATATATACAATTACTATAGAAAAATTATTATAGACTAATTACTATCAAAATAATAGACAAATTATTATCTGAAACCAAAATGGAACAAAAAATTTTCAACTGCTCAATAGTTTTTACTTCAAAGATCATATTTCAATTAGGATTTTATGGAAATACGTTTACATTAATTAGTAATAGTTAATATATTATAGTATTTTAAATCATTAAAATATAAATAAAGAAAAAAATTATGTTCAAATCCTCTAAGAGTCTAATTAAGATATAATAAAAATTAATACACATGTCAATTTCTACAAAAGCCTTAGTCAAAAAGTCTTAATAAACCAAGTGTTAAATAAGAATATAAATACCCAGATGCTTTGTAACTTGAAAAAAGCTGCCAAGTTGGAATAGGAAGAGTGCTTTCTTTAGATCCTCTTTTTGATCAACCTAAAATAGGATTTAATATGAACGAAGGTTAAAGTAAGAGTTATATTTTTTTGGAAAACTGCCAATGTTGGACAATCTGGGATAATAGTAACCAAGTGTCAATAAATATTTGTTATTTTATATACAATATATACCTATATTAACTATGTAATATTATTTTTATGTATGTTTTAAAAACCTAAATTAATTGAAATCATTTTCATTACTTTAAAAAAAAAATCAAAATTACTTCTAAAAAATCGAAATTCTTATTGTTTTAAAATTTCATTAGACTCAAAAATAATAATTATAATTTAAACTTGTCACCATATATAATATTTTTATCCTTTTTAAATATTAAATTACCAATTTATGTGTGTTACTTTATATATTATAATTCGAAAATAATGTTTAACCACTGCTTTCTTATAATAATAATTTTGTCAAATAATCATCAAACGCTCTTGGGGAGGTTCACCACATAATATTTCCACATTTTATTATTTATGAACAATAACAGAACATAACCAAATCCATACAATATTACAAATACTTTTTTTTTCTTATAAATTCTCTGTCATTAAACAAATTTATATCTCAAATAACTGAATAGAATATATATATATATATGTACATATATAATTGAAAATAATGGAACCAAACCCCAATAACTTGTCTCCGGTCCCTTGTTCTTTTGAACCAACAGACGACAGTTATGATCGTTTCAGGCTTTAAAAAAAAAACAAATTTATATGGTTAAGACATGCAACTCAATTAAAAAAGGATACTCATCGCACTTTATATTCACATTTTTATTATAATACACAAATATGATGATACCTTACCGGACGAAATAATATATTTACAAGCCCTTTTTGTACCTCCTTTTACTTTTCCGAAAATGAAACCACAAAATGGACTGAAAAGAAGAATAAGTTAAAAAAAACGATTTCTATTGCTTAGTTAGTTTTTTAGTTTTAGTGTGTGTGTGTACTGTGTACCTACATGCATCCCGAATTTGATTTGGTGTGATTTATATAACCCCATGGGGTAATATCTGGAGATCAAATATTTATATCGATAAAATCTCACAAATAGAAATGTGCTTTTTGATAATTTTTTTCTGTTTTGTTATATTGGGTAAATGTGTATAAGTAAGTATAAGGTTTTGTTTGTGTTCGTATTTTAATTTTAATTTTAATGAAATTTTTTTTTTTTAATCTTTTGACAAAATGCCGACATAATAACCGCATTCTGTTGATTATTATTATATTCTGTCGCTTTGTCATTTTCTTCTCAATCCATTTCTTTTTTCATTTTGATTATGAGTGTTTAATAGTTTGTCTTCCTTTTTTCTTTGGTTCATGGTTCTTACTATATGTATATAGCGGGGGATGGGAAAAATATAATATACCATCACCAAATATATCTTTTTTTTAAATCATCTTTAATAATTCGGAATTGTATATAGTAAAGTAGTTTTGATAATTATTCTTGGTAGAAAATAATATTGAATTTCTTCATTTTTTGGGGTGAAAATGATTAATCATCTCGAATTAAATCATTTGAAGAGATATCTATAACTATATTTTAATATTATAAATATATTTATTATGTTGGTATGTTATTTTTGGAAAGTTAGAAGTATAAAAAGTATAACTTAGCAAAATTCACCGAGGAATAAATGATTATAACTTTTTTTTTTCATTAGCTGCATTCAATTAAGAATTTTACGTATATTTCTGAAATGCTGTTTATAAAAATTTGAACAAATAGCTGTAGCTGAAAATTTTTATAGAACTATTTGCTATGCTATTGCGATATTTCATTGTATATTAGTATATATATTGACTATATATTATTAATTACATATTATTTATTCATCTTGCACGCGACTATACTATTAAAAATTTAAAATCTTCATATTATATCCACATTCCATTATTTAGGATAGTTATATGTAGCATACAATTAGTTACTAATGATGTGATTATTATAGTAATACCAAATATGTATTATAATGATAATACATACTATAAATTTTAAATTTATGTCATTAAACTTATTTGTTACTATACATCAGTTTTATTTACAAAAATCACTGATCCTATCTAACTTCCCTATTATTTTAAAGCTACATTATTTTCTCATTGGTTTTTATTTAAAAATATGAAAAAATTGCTAAATTTTATATGAAATCATTAAAACTTTAATCTATTTATAAATAAACTTAAATTTACCAGCCTTAAATAATAACTCTAATATTTTTTTCTATTTCTGGGCACCATTAGGTAAATAAATGTTTTAAGGATTCCTTTACATTTTAATAACAAATAATAGTTTACTATTTTTATTAAAGTTTTTAATATTTTTCTAATTCTATTATAAATTTTTGAGTTTGAAAAACCAAATACAGGAAAACCATAGAATTTTTAATATACATATTTCTAATACTCTATGCTAATTTATGAAATAAAGAAATTCAATTATTTAATTCGAATAATTTAACATTGATATATAATAAAAAAAAGAGACTTTTTTCGATTATTAAAATTAAATTGAATATTAAATAAATTCCTAGATACAATTCAATCCTATATATTATTTTTCCCTGCCTTTTGTGTGTATATAATGTTTATTGCTTTCGACCATATCGAAAAGGATAATTTTTTATATTATTTAAACATATACGAATTCAATCATTATTTAAACGGACAGCATAGTATCAATATGTAAGTATCTTTTTACCTTATAATACCATTTTTAGGTGTTTGTAAATTGAGATTTATGGAGAATAATTTACAGAAATTGACATTGATACATGAAGTAAATATTTAATTTGAAACAGTGATCGGTCAAGGGAATTTTTTCCTCATTAATTTTGCAGGACCAAAAAACATTTTTCACCTTTGAGTGTATTTATACACACATATATATATGTATAAACATATATATGTGTATATATATATATATATATATATATATATATATATATATATATATTTATATATTATATATATATATAAAGTGTAAAGAGATATACAGATTGTTCAAAGCTATTAACTAAACATAGTTAATTGTTGATTTCATTAGTTAAGCGAAATATACATTTTTGTTAATGGTTTGTGTTCTATGTAAATGTATTTCGAAAAATTTCAAACCCTTTACTGTAATTGTAAGACTAATTATATTAGATTATATTGATAAATTTTATTTTATGAAAAGTTATTTTATTTATAAATATTCGAAAAAGTTTATTAGTTGAACATGTATGAATATTTTCAAATACGATATTTCGACGAATTATATTCAAAAAACAAATAAATAATTTTTAGCCAAACCACGTTTCTTCAAAGATTTTTCACAGAATTTTAAATAAAATTTATATACCACCTACCTAACTAATTATAGGTCCAACCAAACACCTAAAAATATGCCAAAATTATAGTATGCTACGAATATTTTATATAATTCAGCATTTATTATGCTTTAAAAAATAAATATACATAATGTACACGCTAAGGAAAATTCAGGATGTTAAAAAAATTAAAAAAGTTTAGTATAGAAATAACAAAATTAATAATTATTTATATATCAAAACGGAAAATTATACTTTATACTGCAAGTGAATTGATTAACTCAATAATGTCTAATTATGAATATATATATTTTGGTTTCTTATCGCATTATACTCTACGTCGAATCCGTTTAGCTGACAACAAAATATAAACAATACCAGTAAATATGTAATTATAAACAAATTTGATAATAAGAATAATAATAAGTTAATTATTTACATTATTCCGAAAATACATATTTCCAAAATATTATATACCTAAAAATATATAAATTTTGTTATTCAATAAATAAAAAAATTGCTATTCAGTAACTTACGGTCAAAACAACATTATTTATAGCTAAACGACATATAATTTTGATTGATTGTTAATTTGAGTCTCTTCAAAGTTGATTTCTTTGTGCTTTTGATAAAACCATACATCGGTTTTGAATGAGTATTTTGGTGGCAAAATCCACAATTGAAATATGTTTTGGGTATTTGAATGTTACGGAATGTTTTTAATTTTACAGATTCCCATATTTCGATCAATACTAAAAGAAGTCTAAAATTTATACAAATAATACATAAATATACTATGTACATATAACATAGCATATACACATATTTACGTATAAAGATATATAAAGAAAAGGTTGGAGGAATCAGACTTAAGCTTAATGTGTGTTCTTCAAGTGTTTCATGGATATAATGTTTGTACATATATACCTGAAATAATATATATATATATATATATATATATATATATATATAGATATATATATATATATATATGTATATGATGAATGCGATGATTAATTTACTTTTTACCTTAATTGAAGTGCCGTGGTTGGTGGTACATAAACATAAAAGCCTTATTTCATTTGAGGTCCAGTTATTGTCCCTTTGGTAATCACATTATGATGGGGTTTTGGCTTAAGATATTTTAATTCAGGCATGTTTTTATTTTTTAAATTTAGTGTGTTTATGTAATGGAAAATGAGCTTAGATTATTATTTCTTTCAATCGAAATATATTATTATGTATATACATGTAATGTACACATTGGTATACAAAATTGTAAATGAGGCTACTATACAGCCTATTGTCATGTCATCATAACGATAAATTCAATTGAAACTAGACTTACAATGATAAAAAAACGATACTTGTACAATCTAGTTAACCTGCTGAAATTCTTTTCCATGTTAAACAAATAAGAAATATTTAGAAAATATACAAAAAATTGAGAATTAATTTTGTAAAAAGATATAAATTTGATAAGCATTTTAACATATTAATAATAGGACAATATTGCAGTGAATGATGGAGTGGCTTCAATTTGTATATTCGACTTGCTTATTTTTTTTTAATTTAGTGACAATTTGTTCTTCTACGGTAATACAGCCTGATTTCGGACAGTGACCTCCTTTGATTTTCCGCTTCCATTCGGTTCGATCCATTTTTATAGTTCTTTTCTCGCAGCATTGTTTGTTGCGCATCACTTTTTATCACATTTAAAATGTTAATCAAACTGGAATATAATTAAAACTAAATAGTCTTTCAAGTTTATGTAGAATTGTGTCAATTTTCAATGTTAGCGTCGTTAATTACTATATCATTAATTTAAACAAAAATTAAACTGTATACGATCTTTTCTTCTTATACAGTATTTTTAATTTGTTAGCTTTAGGAAATCTACAAACACATATTACCTCACAAAAACTAAAATTCTTTGCTGAAGCACAAAATTATGTATATACAATACCAATATTTTGTTGTCACCGAAATGCTTGAAGCTCAAAAGAAGCGGGAAAAAATTGCTTCTACTATTAAGATTAATCATATCTATAAGTATGTTTTGTCCTTGAAATTAGTATTTGCGTATAAGATATATATACCTATGATATTCTTTTTTTTTGTAGATATTTAATTGACAAGGTATACATATTACCAAATATTTCAATGTCATAGACATATGGTCATTAAATTTGGATTAACAAAAATGAGAAAATGGGCAAAATCACGTAGCCTGGTTAAACGAGTAGGCGTGTCCTTCTCATTAAAAACGATCCGTTTTGGGGATCTGCACAGAATACAACAACAACAACAAAATGCAGAAGAATATAAACAATATAATGTTTATAAATTTAAATCTCTAGTGCTGTCAAACTATAAAGGTCCAGAAACAAAGAAGTTTTTTTAGTCTGAAATATTATGCTGTATACCTATATGTGGGAAACTCTTACTTATGTATATACATATATATATATTTTTCTTTATATATATACCTACAGTGAAAAATTAATTTAATTTTTTTTTTGTGTTTTATTGTGTTTTT